>JAJIYU010016415.1:0-12176 GCA_030144865.1 Tinospora cordifolia | reverse complement strand
GAGTTTCTTGTTGAATCCGGTAGAGTTTCTCCTTGTCTACCACTTTCAGAACTTCAAGAACTTTTAACCACCAACAAAAACTACTTCAAAAACTCTTTAAAATACTGAAATAAGAACTTCTCACACACACAAGAAAAGTGAGTGAGAATAGGGGGTTTATATAGATGTGTTTGAGCACCATGGGGATGGTTTGGACATCACACATAATGAGAATCTTTCCATACACAATGAGGACGTTTTGCATTGATTTGGGCAAGTGAATCTCATGGTTTGGGCAAGTGAGCTCATGGTTGGGCAAGTGAGCTCATGGTTGGGCAAGTATGACCACTAAGGTTTCCAATCCAAGTTTGAGCAAAATCTTTAAACCTTATTTGTTTCTTTTATGTGTGTGAACACAATTAAAGGTTTAAAATACATTCTAATCTCTCTTGGACGAACTCTATCAGTAGGGAAATATTCTAATATGTTGTGATTCATGAAATCAAATAAGTTTCTAATATAGGCACACAAAAACAAAGCTTTGGAATGTTTCTTATTTTCTTTGGATTCTCTCCCCTTTTGGCCCCACATGTGAGCATGAGGTAAGTTTTTATTTTCTAATTTTTCCTAGGTGAAGGAATCTTTATATATCTCTTTAAATCAGCTACTCTGCACTAAACTTCTATATTGGGTTTGTCACATGTAAAGAGAGAAGTGTCAACTCTTTGCTTTGGGATGAGATGAATGTAATCAAGAGGGGGTTTATATAGATGTTCTTGAGCACCATGGGGACGGTTTGGACATCACACACAATGAGAATCTTTCCATACACAATGAGGACATTTTGCATTGATTTGGGCAAGTGAATCTCATGGTTTGGGCAAGTGAGCTCATGGTTAGGCAAGTGTGAGCAAAATCTTTGAACCTTATTTGTTTCTTTTATGTGTGTGAACACAATTAAAGGTTTAGAATACATTCTAATCTCTCTTGGACGTTGTCTATCAGTAGTGAAACATTCTAATATGTTGTGATTCATGAAATCAAATAAGTTTTGAATATGAGCACACAAAATAAAGCATTGGAATGTTTCTTACTTTCCTTGGATTTTTCCCCTTTTTGGCTCCACATGTGAGCATGAGGTAAGTTTCTATTTTTTGATTTTTCGTAGGTGAAGGAATCTTTCTATATCTCTTTAAATCAACCACTTTCCACTAAACTTCTATCTTGGGTTTGTCACTTGTGTGCGTGCCCACACACACATATGAGACGTTTTGCATGTAACTTTGGTATACATGATCATTTATCTTGGTACATGGAATCATTCTTCATGGTTTCTATAGGTGTAAGCATACTTGATCATTTACATGGCACATGGGATTATTTTTCATGGTTTCAAATAATGGAAACGTCCCATTGAGGTCGAGCAGGGTGAGGGTGTACATGATCATGGTGTTCCACCCGTGGGACTTGCACATGTTTAGGGGTGGCCATGCATTCATGGATCCACAAAAATTTAATAAAAATTAATATCTCCTTATTTAAAAGGAATTATGATTTATAACCTATAATTTTAGAATCACATAAAAAAATTAAGAATTTCAATATATGGTTTGGCTAAATTTATTTTTATTTACTTTCCTTATTTAGAACCCACTGAAGGCACTATGAAATGAAAAATTCAAATCTTGGTCAAATTTTGGATATGTTGTTTATTTTGTTAGTTCATATCATCCCATTTCGTTTTGGGTCATTTTGATTCCCCAACGTACCCTATGTGCCAATTCTTTTTAATTTGGACCTCCTTGGAGGGCGTTTGACAAATAAAAACCTTAATCTCAACCAATTGTTATGATATTTGGATGTGTTGTCCAATTAGTTGGTTCATGTCACCTTAATTTGTTTCATATTGTTTTGGGTCCCTATGGGTCACTAAATGAGACTTTTAAAAACCTGCCAAATTTAGCTACGAAATGAGCCCGATTTCATTTTATACCCAATTTCACTAAATTGATCTTGAATTTCATTTAATAAAAACTAATTTCACAATATGAACTATGACAAATAAAATTCAGATCACAATCAAAATTGAAAATCAAGTATGGAATGTCCAAAAACATGTGTCATATTATGAAATAAAGCCTAAGCATGATACTAACATGGTATGAGTATGATGAATGCATAAACATGAATCAAATCTAAAACTGAAAATAGGTTTTAAAATACTGAAATTGAAACCTTTTGTTTTAAAAGAAATCACCCAAGCGATGAACATGCTACAAATTTGAATAAGAGCAAAGGGTGTTCTAGAAGTTACTTCCACCTTATGATGTTTTCTCCCAAAAATTTCTGCAAGGATTCCCAACGTTTTCGCACTTTCAACCACCAACAAAATCACTCAAAATAACACACTAAGCTACTAAAATTGAAACTTCTCACTTATGAGCTAGAGAAAAGAGAAGTGAGAAGGGATACCAAGAAGAGGGCTTAGAAGAGAACAAGAGAAAACTCAACTCTTGTTCTTGGAATGAGTGGAATGAGAGCCTCGAGGGGGCTTATATAGATTTTTCATGAGCATATGGAGACGTCTTGGGCAGCTAGGGTAGCTAACCATGTTTGGGCATGTTTCCAAACTCATAAGGGGCAACTTTGAGTGAATTAGGCAAGAGATCATTTAGGGTTTTCAATCCCAAGTGTGAACACAAATATAACCCCTTATTGGTTTCCTATTTGTGTGCGAACACAAATCAGCTTTAAGATTCCTTCATAAATATTTAGGACGTCCCATATCAGCCCTAATCTTATAACCATATCTCATTTTTGGAGCCACCCTTGGTTCTTTTTTAGGAGGCTTCTAATTTGGGTTGTGAGCAAGGGTGATGACTAGGGTTAGCTCATTTTGAGTATTAGAGACTTTTAAGTTGGTTGCTCACATGTGTGCAAACACACATACATACATTTGCATGGCTAGTTTTAGCACAAATGGGGTGTGGTACACATGATCAAGCATGGTGTCCATGGAATCACTCTTCATAGATTCTAATTAGGTGAGACGACCCATAGGTGTCAGTGTGCACATGATCATGATGTTACCCCCATGTGACATGCACATGCTTAGGGTGGCCATGACTTAATGGGTTCACAAAAATCAAATAAAAATTAATATCTCCTTATTTACAAGGAATTATGATTTATAACATGAACCTAATGTAAATTTTAAGGAATAGTTTGGCCCTAGGTGATTTTCCTTCAAAAATTTTCATTATTTAGAACCCACTGAGGTTACTAGGCCAATGAAAATCTAAATCTTGGCCAATTGTCCTGATTTTTGGATATGTTATTTATTTTGTTAGTTCATGTCATCTTGTTTCGTTTTGGGTCATTTGATTCCTTGAAGTACCCTAAATGCTAATTCTTTTTAAATTTGGACCCCCTGAAGGGTGTTTGGCAAATGAAAACCCTATTCTTAACCAATTGAGCTGTTTTTCTGATATGTTGTTCAATTGGTCGGTTCAAGTCACTTTGCTTCATTTTTGGATCCCTAAGGGTCACTAAATAAGACTTTTGGAACCTACCAAATTTAGCCTTGAAATGAGCCCAGTTTCATTTTGCACCCAAATTTCATTGAATCGATGAAAAATCTCATTTAATTGAGTACACCGTTTTTAAGGTATGACACTCAACCAGGAAACTAGGGTCTTACCCATCGCTCCCTCACCAAAGAACTAGGGTCACTGTCATAGTTCTATCATTGGGAACAAGGGACAAACCTATCATTTTTTATCGTGAGAACACCCATAGTGACCCCCAAGGACCACTGTGATGGTACGTGGTTCAACTCTTAATTTATCTTTATTTGAATGTCAACAAACATCTCATAACATGCATAGTTATCATTTCATCATGCATAATGCATCGTTGTACAATAACGTAATTATGCTGTCATCTCATTGAAATATAAATAAATCAATAATCATCTCATGTTATCAAGGCCTATAAACACCAAACATGGACATGTAACTCATGTTATTCTAGCATTCACGCATTCATGCCATTCTCAAATCATACAAATAACATCCTAGCATGCTTCTAGGCATTCGAGCAATGTAAACACACCACATGTCAACATTAAAATTCAAATAATACTAGGGAGCAAGGTAATCACTTCCACTTGTTCTAATCCTCATTCTGATGATTCGAATCTTTCAACCTATAATGGTTTGATATCATAATTTAGTATCCTTAAACCATGATTCCATTCCACTTAATCTAAGTAGTAAATAGTGTGCATTTAGGTAATATTAAGTGTGTAATATCATGTTATTCTTTTGTGTACTACGGTAGAGAAAGGTACTACCGTAGTCACTCACACCTGCGCATGAAACTCGAAAAATGGGGTTTGGGATGCATTACCATGCTAATGCAAAGCGGTTGCCAGAATCGGCTCATTATTTGGTAACTAGAGAAGATTTTATGTTTTGTATTGCACTACCACAACAACCAGAGAGGGTTTTATGTGAATAGTATATTATTGTGGTCTATAACCGTGGTAATCAGGCAATTTTCTAGAAACTACACATTCGTTCAAGCTTCCTTCCTGTCCACTCATTCGCAATGATTTAATACATTAATACTAGGCTTAACACAAGCATTATACTGAATAAAATGTATTATAACTTGATTCCAAATGTTGCTTTCGTCGTTCCCCTCAAAAGAGTGTTTCAAACACTTTCAACTTGCTGTTGAATCAAGGGAGCATGAATTACCTTAGAAAACGCAAGTCAATGATGAAAACACATGTATATTTGTGAAATGAATGCCTTACCTTGTATGAAATTCGTTCGTTCAATTCTATCAGTCAAATTCTTCACCAATATGCAGTTATCCTTTGTTTTTTGCTTGAGAATCTGGTTGGGAAGGGTTGAAATAGATTGAGAACACTCTAAAACACTATTGGAAAGAACAAAGGTCAGTCTGTGGCAGTTGGGTAGGGTTTCTGCGCGACTGTGCTTCTGAATGATTGAGAATCAAGGTTTTTGTGTACAAATAACACACATATATAATTTTTTACGTATTACTGCGATAATGACTCTAATTATTGCGATAATCGCGTGATTAACATATTGAAAATTAGGGTTTTTAGCGCATTACCGCGGTAACCAAAATGCATCAATTTTCAATTTTGTATAACATTATCGCAGTAGCAATTTCCATTACTGCGGCAACTAGAATAATGATATTTTCATGCACTTTTGGTTTTTTCAAGCATTACCGTGATAATCCAATTCATTACTACGGTAATCAGGGCCTTTTGTCATTTTTTGTGTCTTCATGATATTCTCAAAATTTTTTATTAATTTTTACAATTATCCCAAGTTTATTTTCACTTGTATTTCATGATTGTGAAGCTTTTATAATTTTCTAAATTATTTATTTAATTTATTTTATGTTTAAAACTCTCAAAATTCTATAATTCATTCATTGACTTTTGGGGTATTACATACCCCCATAGTGCTTCTAGGATCAGGGTATGTCCTGGTTTTGTCAGTGCACTGTCCGTCCGTTTCCTTGAGTTTTGGGGTATTAATCCACAGACATCATGCATGTGTGACCTTTCAACACGTAGTAAGTCAGGGTGAATGATGCAAATAGGGCAATTCCTTACCTGATTGATAACATAGGCGCTCGATGTTTATATGCCCTAACCTAGGCTATATAAGGCTTAAGTTTTCATAAGTTGCCTTTCAATGAGAGATTCAAAGGTGTGAGTATTGGATCGAGAAAGCTTTATGAGCTCACATAGTAAGGTCATACGTGGGTGCACCATATCGATATTAGTGGATCATGATTGGTTTTTGTGACCATACGATCCCACCAATTTTAATGAAAGGCTTGATTACTAGTAGAGCGGGACCCTTCCATGATAGGCATGATAGATGACATCCACTATTTTATTACTCATTGCATTTATAATGTTGCATAATGCCTATCATATTTTACTATCTGCTTGCTACACACAATATGTTGCCTTTTGATTTATGTTTCTCATTGATGATTTTTGCTTATTGCATGCTACTACATTTCTTGATACATATATGCAATTTCTTGTAAAACATTAGTTTTAAGTGAACATTTCCAAACTACTATTCATTGAGCTCACGTGGACATTAGAGCTCACTACTCACTAACATTTCATGTTCCTCATTGCTGAATAAGGGGAAGGGAATTGTCGTCACTTGATCCTACTAAGCGTGGTTTAGTTGGTAGGTTGAGTCAGTGTCATTTTAAACTTGTGTAAAAGAATATTTTGGACTCACTCGAATACTTGTTATTAAATACTTTTAAGACTTTTGCTGTATATTTAACTTTTAGGCCCATATTACATTTGTGTAATGGTATACACCGCTTTATCATTTTTGATGCACTCTAATTACTATAAGTGATTGTTGGAAAGGTTTAGTGGTAGTCATGTGAGCTCGGCTCGCTGAGTGAGCTCGTCAGGCTATCGTGGCGGTCAAGTTGTCTTTTTTGAAAGGGGTCCCGACAACACACCAATGTCATTGAGAAAATTATCAAATCACAGACACAAAAATATTTGATGTTAAATCACTTTTTTCCCTTGAAAATAAATATTCCCCAAAAGCTCTAATGGCAGTTTCTGACACTGAAGCTTTTGTCCTAAACTCTTCTCCTTCCATGAATGGGTTGTACAACCTACCCCATACCAAAGTCCAAGTATATTTTTCTCCATACCATAATCCAATTACTCTCACAACTTTGATTGATACAGGAGCATTAACCACTTTAATGCATTCGATTACATTACCTTCTAAATGGTGGAAACCTTACCAGAAAACTTTCAACATTGCTAGCAAAACCTCACTTGCTATCACACTCATTAGCTAGCCTGTGAAAATAACGCTTAATCTTTTGCTCACCTTCAAGCATCGAATCTTAGGTGCCCAATTCCTTTCCAAAGAATCCATCATTGGCTACAACATTCTCCAACAAATTAAGCATCTCACCTAGATGACCCAAGGTCCACATAAAAATTCAACATTTTTCCTTTCGATCTTAACAATCTCTCCATTAATCCAAATGCTTGATGAAACCCAGGCCCAACAAATTCGAGAAAAACTCTAACAACACTGCTATGCTAAAAATCATACATATTTCCTATGAAAGTGTGATCATCCCCTTTGGACAAACCGTGACTTCCTCATCAAATTGCCTTTCAAGCTCAATGAAGATATAAATTCAACAAAGGCATCATATCATGGTATGCCTCCCTTATAGCTTGCCCTAGCTATCCAGGAAGTAGAGCAACTAAAGCAAGAAGGCCTAATTGAGCCCATAGATTCTCCATGGGTATGTGAAGCTTTCTACTTCAATAAACGATTAGAGAAAGTTAGGGAAAAACTAAGACTGGTGACAAATTACCAGCCTTTGAACATCTTTTTTAAAGATGACAAGTTTCCTCTTCCCTGTCCTGAGACATTGTTCCAACATCTTTTTGAAGCATAGATCTTCTTCAGATTTGAGTGCAAGTCAGGATTTCTAGGGATTGACCCAACAGACATACCAAAAACAACATTCATTATCCTAAGGCATCATTACCACTGGACGGTCATGTCATTTGGTTTCAAGGCTGTACCTTCTGTTTTCTAGAAAGTAATGAATCATATTTTTTTAGACAATACAAGATCAAGCTCTCATCTAAATTTATAACATCTTACTTTTCTCCAAAGACAGGGACTCTCATCTTCGCCTGGTAACCAAATTTTATGATTTATGTATTCATTATGTGCTAATGCTTTTTGCAAAAAAAATGCAACTTTTTCAAACATCGATTGATTTTCTTGGGATGCAAATTGAGGGAGGACAACTCATTTACCAACCCCATATTTTGTTGAAGTTATAGGATTTTCCTGATGTTTTACCAGACAAAACCACAATACAATAGTTCTTAGACTTGGTAAATTACATGGGACTTTTTATGAAATACTTGTCTCAGCATACCAGCAAGCTCTCCGCTTTGCTCAAGAAGTCTCCTCCATCATGGAGTCCTGAACACACTAAAACAGTTGAATCCTTAAAGCACAAAGCCCAAACTCTCCCCCATTTAAAGATTTCAGGTTTTGGATTACACATCCTTCAAATTGATGCAAACGATGAACATTGGGGAGCAATCCTTTGGGAGGAACTCCTGGATAAATCCAAACATATTTGTGGATATAAGAGTGGTTCATTCAAGGCCTCTAAATTACATTATCACTCCACATTCAAGGAGATCTAGGCAGTTAAAAAGGGCATTGAAAAATTCCAATTTCGTTTGGTTGGGCAACACTTCCTTATTGAAATGGATATATCCAGTTTTTTGAAATACTTCAGTTTAAACAAAAATTGTTTCCAAATCCCCAACTCCTTCGATGGAAAAATTGGTTCTCACAGTACAATTTCTTTGTAAAGCATATTTCGGGAAAAACTAACACCCTTGCAGATTTCTTGTCTGGACACAAGTCTGCTCATTTCATAGGAGTCATTGGATCTTCCTCTTCTAATCCCAGTCCTTTTGATGGATCAGATCCACCACCTCCAAATCCTCTATTTTCTCTTCCTAAAATGCCAGGGAGATCGTTTTTTTTTTTTGGAAAATACCCAACTAACCTACCATTGATGGGCATCTTAAGGCAATGACAAGGAACCATGGAATGATTTTTAAGTCACATTCCCTACCTGACCAAGTTGTTCTTTTTTCCTTCCAAATGACCTCGTTCTATTTTCTCCCTAAGGAAGCCTATTGCTATCTAATGTATGTTTTAAGATCTTGTGGATTAGTTTCAGTGTGGATAAAAACTTACTAATTTCTTATCTTTTTCAAATGAGTCTTCGTTATCCCACCTATGATCCTAATCAAACTAGGTTCTTTAAGTTCCTCATAAATTTCACTAATCATGCCAATTGGCTTCAGAAACTACAAGAATGGCCAAACATATGTTACCATCATATTCTTTGCTCTTCTTACCTCACAAACCAAGATGACAAGCAGAGGTGATGATCCTACCGCAGTCATAAAATAGAGTACCACTATCAAATACTGTGTTCCTATCGTCACTTGCTCTTTTACAATCCTCATGCCAATTATTCAAGCTTTAAAATAATTGATAGACATCATATTGATTTTCTCATGGATTTTAAACCACCATGGTGGTCCCATTTCCATGATTTTCAGCATTTTCAGCAATACCTCATAAAATAGAATGATGACACTGCTCTAAATAGTTGGAATCAAGCTACAAACTGCGCTTATCATTCATCTTTATTATATGGAAAGGTAGGCTTAAGCACACTAGAAAATCCCATCTGTATCAAGCTATTAATGTTATTTGAAGAATTCTTAGTTGAAAATCTCTCTCCTCTTCTTGATCTGGCCAAATCAATGGTTACTTTTGAATAGACAAATAATTCTTCCTCATGAGATGGTGAAAATAATTAACTGTTAATGATTCGCACACAAGAAGCATGCTCAGCACAGTAAGACAAACCATCAACAATAATCGAAGATTTCTATAGTACCACGCAATAAACAAAGATTGCTACAGTAATTACAACACTATTTTCAAAGCTACCTATCAGCTACCTAGGGAGGTCTCTTGAACAAATTTGTCTTTTAGTATTATGTTTTTTCTATAGATAGGTTGACCTTTCTTTGATTGAGGTATCTAGAGAGCACCTTCTTTTCCTTCTTTTTGGCTTGTAAAGTTTCTGGTAGTGTTCTTTAGATTTAAGGGTTTGTCTCGATGTCTCGATTGTCTCCAGTTCTCGAAACTCTTCTAATGTGGCTGTTGGTTGTCCTTGTAATAGTTTTCATCATAATAGTAATTTTGTGCTGTTGTTTCTTTGTTGTATTTGTTTGTGAATCTTCTGTTTTAAACTCTACACCTTTTGTGTTGTATATATATATATGTGTGTGTGTGTGTGTGCGTGCATGTGTGTTTGCTAATTAATTCATAAACAAAAATTATATATATATGTGTGTGTGTGGGTGTGTGTTTAAATTTAAATTATAGTTGACAAAAATAAAATGAAATAATAATTAATAGAAAATTAGTAAAGAAAACAAAGAAAGAAGAAGAATAGAAGAAAAAGATAGGAGAGAGAAACATAGAAAAAAGAAAGAAGGGAAAGATTGAAATAAGAAGGAAAATGAAGGACAAAGGGGAACTATGGGTTGCAAAAAAAGGAAGAAGAGAAGAAGAAAGAAGATGAGTTGCAAGTGAATTGTGAAAGACAAGAAGTAAAAGAGAAAAAAAGTTAAATCAATAAAAACTTACCAAATGCGATTTGAGTGAAGACAATGTTGTCATTGTTTGCTCATGGACTAAAGTAGAGAAGAAAAGTTTCAATTCGTGTTTGTTATTGTTTATGCATCACTTCAGTTGAATGAAAAAAAATGAAAAACTAAAGAAATTCAAAGATGAAATAGATGAGAGATACATACATACACACATATATATATGTATAATTTATGTTGGCTATTGATATTTTCTTTGATGGGTAGAGTAGTTGCCAGAAGTTGATATCAGAGAGAATGAAACAACGTCATTATATATCTACAAAAAAGGTTGTTAGATTAAAAATCAAATTAGATGGTTTGCCACAAGGAATCTGTATTGAATACTAAAATGTATTTAAATAAGGAAGTGTTGATTTTGTAGAATTGACAAGATAAGATTATAGAATAGGTATGTTCACCAGGATAGTAACTCATCTAGCCATGCACATGAATATCCATAAACTAATTAGGTTTGAATTGGGACATCTAATGTGTGTGTGTATATATATTTGTTCTAAACTTATTCGTAACATCATATTTTTGAGATGAGGTTTTTTTGTTGTATTATTACCAAATTTAACTATAATATGGATAATTATTACTGTGCATGTTTACCTTGAAATTTTTTTTGAGTAGTACACTATGATAATACCCTTATTACTAAATTTTTTTTAAAAATGTATATATTATTAAAAAATGTGTATATTATTATGATAATACCCTTAAAAATAAATTTTGTCCTCAAAATTTGTAAGAATGACTTACTTGTTCAATGTACTTAATTGTTTTTCATGAAGAGATCTGGATACGTTCTTTGCATCTCAATTTCTAGCTCTCATATTGCTTCTTCCATGTCATGATGTCTCTATAAAACCCTAACCAAAGGGATTTCCTTGGTCCTCAATTTCTTTACCTTGCGATCTAGTATTTTGACTTTAACTTCTTCGCATGTGGCATCATCATTAATTGCGATCTCCTGTAACACCCCAACCCTTGAGACTTTGGTTTAATTCTAACTACAAGGCGGGCTAGGCCATGTTACATTACGAGTACACAACTTGCATCACGTTTTAATTATCTCAAGTCTTATTATTTCATAATGAGCACACAACCCAAACAATTTAACTTTAATTAAATGAGACTATTACTTGAGAGATAAAAAGAAAATCTTTAATCTTTATAATAAAGAAGTACATGAATTTCAAATAACAAAAGAGTACATAACTCAATTTAAAAACTTAACTCAGTAGAAGTCTTAATTTCAATAATCAAATTTGGGCAACATGCCCATACATATAACCTTTCCAATTTTAAAATCTTATCAAACACTCAATAGTCTTTATGATTCAATTTTCTGAAAAATAAGAAGAGAAGTGGTGAGCACATAACCCAGTGGATCATTCCATAATCAACTAAATTACTAATTTAAATTAAAAGCAGATTCAAATTCAAACACTTATAAACAATTAAGCAATTCAAACAACATCTTTGGTTATTGTTGACATTAAGACTGAAAGAGGTTCTAATCCCTTGATGATCTTATCAAAGCACTCCACTTTTGGATGGAAAAACAATTCATCTTGTCATATTCCATTGGAATAAAGATCTCATGTCCACATTCCAAGTACTTTGGGTTATACCCATCCACACACAGTGATAAGCCCCATATATACTAAGTATATGTAATGAACAATTATAACATTACTTAGACTACTATGATAGTACATGGTTCATAAATTCAAAGTCTTAATCTTAATTCTCACATATTTATGAATAAAAAATCAGAATAATAAAATTAAGAATAGAACATTCAAAGAGCATGAAAATAATACATAGCTTGCTTCATAATTCAAATCCAACCTAA
>JAJIYU010016414.1:0-12162 GCA_030144865.1 Tinospora cordifolia | reverse complement strand
TCCATTAAATTTTTCCCTAGGTCTCCCATTTATAAATATTGAGTAGTTCACTGTTTTTAGACATCCTTGGATCCATCCTCTCCACTTTTCGTCAAAGCCTTTCTTTTTAAGACGAAATCTAAGAAGCTCCATCGTACAGAGTCATATGCCTTAGCAAAATCCACCTTCATCACCAAGCCTTCCTTACCACTACTTCTATAGTTCTACACTACTTCATTGGCCATCATTATTGCATCCATTATTTGCCTGTTTTGAATGAAAGCCATCTGATTTTCGCTTACCGTTTTGTGGAGAACCCTCTCAATCAGTTGGCAAGAGTCTTTGCGATGATCTTGTATATGCTTGTGGTGAGGCTTATTGGCCTAAAATCCTCGACTCTCATAGCATTGTGCTTCTTTGGAATAAGACATATGTATGTCTCATTCACCTTCCTATTAATTATGCCATCTCTATGAAACTCTTGGAGACAATTAATCACATCCTGCTTCACTGTGTCCCAGTTTTTTTGGAAGAAAGTCATTGTGAATCCATCCGGACCTGGGGCCTTGCTTCCATCACAGCTGAACACTGAATTCCTTATTTCTTCTTCTTCTTCTTCAAAGTCTCTTTCCAGCCATCTCCTATCTTCTTCTAGAATTGTTTGCCATTGTAATCCTTCCATTTCCCACTTCCTATCAGATTTCTCCTTGAACATGTCTTTTTTTTTTTTTTGAAAAGAAACTATATTATTATTACTAGAAAAGTTCTCAGATGAGAAATCTGAGAACTTGTTACATAGAGTACAAAATGATACTTTGAATCTCCTCCCCTCTTTCTAGCAGTTTGCGTTCCTTATCCTCCAATCTGCTGATAGTAGCCCTCGCCTTCCTTAGGGTCAAAATCCTGTGAAAGTATTTTGAGTTGACATCCCCCTCTTTGGCCCACTTTATTTTAGCCCTCTGTTTGTTTTTCCTTTCTAATTTACATTCAACTGAATAGATCTCCTCTATTAACTTTTTACTTTCCTCCATAATGTTCTATCCATCTTCATTCTCTAACCTCCAGTCAGTTTTCCTCAAAGCTTCCATTAGAACATTCTTCCTAGATATTTCCTCTATCTCCTTACCCTTATCCCATGATGCAAAACTTCTTTCAGATTCTTCAACTTCATAAACATTTTGTATCCTGCCCATCCCATGCTCCTATCTGCATTCCATTCCTTTTTTATCAATTCTTGGAAATCTTTTTGATTTAACCAAGAGTTCTCAAATCTGAGTGGAGTTGGCCCCCATTTGAATTCTTCAGTATCCAACACTCTGAAAATGTGGGTTATTATTATTATTATTATTATTATTATTATTATTATTATTATAATAATAATAATTATTATTATTTAAAGAAAGAAACAAAAACTTCATTACTAACATCGACACAAGTATATGCATGGACTTAACTACAAGAGAAGGCAAAAACCCAAGTGCTAGCCAATAAACTAGAACTATCCAAACTGCTTGCTAATTCCTATTGTAGTTGTTAAAAACCCTGCTTTGTCTTTCTAACTAAATCAATCATATTGCAACATAGAAAGCAAGGAGACCAACAGCCTTTTGAAATTTTATTAAATTGGGAAGGTGGGACAGAGTTAGTTCCTCATTAACATAACCTGCAACTCTATAAAGCCCACCCAAGGACACCCAGCTTCTCACAGCCAGGAGCATATCAATTGTAGTATTTCAACTAAAACATGTGCATATATATTAGATAATGACATGGTGATGAGAAACATGACACTTTAATTATTAGGGTTATATAGTTAGATATTTATGAGTAAAGCCAAGGAAATAGATTTCAATGTGCCTGGTAAAGATCAGTATCTTAGTCTTTGCAATCACAATGGCATCCACTGCTTCTCCCAACAGAAGCATCCTCCCCTACAAAATTGTTATTGATTTTAATAGATTTTTATGTCTGCTCCCTTCCTTTCACCTGAGTCAAGCTCCAAATGGGTACTCTCCCGCTGTTCCCCCTTAATTTCATTAACCCTTACCCTCACAAATAGCCATGGTATGATCAATTTGGTCACATTGATTGTAGGCAAAAGAAGACTTACAAAAGTTGTCCTCATTCCTCCTTTTCTCTTCACCTTAGTAGCCGATTTGTTGGGAGAGGCAGGATCATCTTCAATTCGCTAGGTATGCAGCTCTTTTTCTGGAGGCTAATAAAAAGGTGTGTTGCCAATGCATCTAGGGTGGTGAAGATTTTATATTAGCTTTCTGGCTAAGAGTCAATTGGGAGGCGCTAAGATTTCTCATGAATGCTTTGCTTTGATGGCTAGCTTAGTTGGATGATTGTGCTATTTGTTCATGGCCTATGAAGTATTCGGAAATGCCTATTGGCATTAATCCTCTTGAGAGGACTTTTGAGAGTCAATGGTGAAAACAATTGCTAGAAGGCTTGATAGTTGTAAACACAGTTTTCTTTTCAAGGAGGGTACGCTCGCCTTGATCAAGGCAGTTTTGACTGCTCTTCCCGCCTATTTGATGTATGTATTTAGAATTCCATTAAAAATTATTGTCAGGATTGAGAAGTTAATAAGAGATTTGTTCTGGGGGAATCATGAAAATTACATGGCCCACACTTGGTGGCATGGTGCACAGTCCAAAGGAGTGTTGAGCAGGGGAGATAGGTCATTGAGAAAATCTTGCCAAGAAACACAGCATTGGTTAGGAAATGGTTGTAGTGATTTGCACTTGACAAGGACCATTTGTGGAGAGGTTGTTTGGATAGGGCTAAGCGGAGCAAAAAGGGTTCTACTATTGCTGAGCAGTTTTTGGATACTAAACGGATCTCCCCGGATGGTAAAGCACAAATTCCACGACCCAAAAGTTCCTTCACAAAACAATCCATCTTTTTCTAGTTTAATTGAATACATTTTCATGTATATCACATATATGATATATAACTTATAACTTAATTTGAAATAAAATATATAATTTAATTGAATACTCCAACCGCCCCATGAATTGGTTAGTCCTAAACGAGGAATGAAGGGTATAACGAACATACCTTGAGGAAAGGAGGAGGCTAAGTTAGTCGAAAGATGATTATCGGTTCAAGGACGAAGCTTCCACCCAAGATCCTAGCATTACAATTTCATTTCTGCCTAAATTGTTGAGTAAACTTTTTTTTTCTTTATCTCTTTTCTTTTATTCTTTATTTTGATTAGTACGCATGGTCTCCAAGACACTCATCAGAGTGTTTGATAGCCCCTAGAGCCACCTTCATAGCCATTAACATGTATCTCCTCTATTTGTATCATTTTCTTGGCTCCCATTAGATTAAAACAAGGGGACACCATTCCCTTGTAGGAGGATAATGGTGCAGGAAAATTCTCTACCACCTCTTTTTCCCCTTTTACTGCCACTCTCTCACATGCATAACTATGAGATCTGTTGAGACCTCCTAGGGAACCTATTTGAATGGGGATTCCAAATTGATAGGGTTCCCTCCTAGGATGGAGCACAATTCCTTAGTCAGCTTACTAGTAGGATGCCATTGCCCAAGGTATGACGCCAGACTGTCTTGGTCTAAGGTTTTGTCTAGGTCCTTTTCCACCATTTCCTTTCATTCGTCCTTCCTTATTGATTCAGCTAGCGCTTCACATCCGTCTTTCCCTTTCTTATGGGAAACCAAGGTGCCATCTCCTACAAAGATGATTCCCACATGTGCCTCTCCACATGTTGGTGCCATCCATGTAGATGGGACTCTTCCAAGTTCCTGCGAAAAATATGCTGGTGATGCCCTTTTGCTAGAGAGGTGGGCTCCGTGGTGGTTTTATTTTTTATCTTTTATCTTTTTATAAATTAAGAAACATTTGCCAACGAAATTAAGTAATCCTTTATATTAAAGATTGACACAGGGTTTCATTATCATTATTTAACTAGACTCTCAACCATGGTTTAAAAATTAGACGAATTTCGTCGAAATTAGCCGAATTAATTAGGTAATTTGAACAATCGAAACGAAGTTCACTTGTAATTATAAAATTACAAAATTTCATCGAAATCTTCGAAAACATCGGCGAAGTTCACTTAAAATCAAAGTTTTGAAGAATTTTGCAGAAAAATGTATAAAAGTCGTAAAAAAAGCATTTTTTATGAAAGAATTTATGTAGTGTACAAAGATTCTTCTTATAATTATACAGATTATCCAAAAAATCATTTTCTATAAATGAAGAAGATTTAAGGAGAGATATGTGTAACTGGAGAGTAGGTATCCAAGAGAAAGAAACATGAGTTGTAGCCTAAAGAAGAGATGATAGAGAGAAGAGAGAGGAGTGAAAAATAAGCTAAAAGCCTAAGAGAAGAACAATAAATGAAAATCAGGGTTTATATTAGAGTTCGACGATATATTGCTTTTTATTTTTATTTTTTATTTTTTTTAGTAGTTTTAAGTTAACATGCATAATGTGCATTAAGCATTATTAATGTTAACATATGTATATTCATAACCATTATATGTATACTTTTATATGTATAATGTATTTATTATGTTTGTTTTCGACATTTTTAATAGAAATTGAGTTTTTTTTTTTTACATTTATATAATATTTTTTTTGAATTTTTCTAAGTTGGTAAATTTTTACAAAAATTCTTTCGAATTTTTCGAACTCTTCAAATTAGTTCTAATTTTCAAAGGTCGAAGTTTAGGACAAAGTCGAATTTTCGTTCCTTGCTCTCAACTTACCTAATACTTGGTCATATTAATTAAAGAAAGATTATAAGAATGTATCCAAAATTTAGCCCAATGAAACTTTATCTCTAAGGGGCTCAACAATCCATCAACCACACAGTTTACCACCACAGCTTTATCAAAATGTCGTGGTTCATCTTGATGAAGAAACGATGCAATTATATTAAGCAGATGTTTAATTAGATGAGTTGTATTAGACAATTAGTTATTTAACTATAGCAGGATACTAATTCTTCTAGTTGTTTAATTTGAGTCAGATTATAATCTTTAAATTCTAGGAGGTTCAATATTTATAGATATCAGTGTAAACAGTCAGCATATTCAAATCTGCATACCAATGCTTTAAATTTATTTAAATCTTGGGTTCCCACTAACTCTGCACCATTTGCCTCTTAAACCAACATGTCCAACTATTTGGAAATTAAAAACTAATTATCATAAAATTCAACATCTTTTCTTCATACATCATTTCTAATCTCATTTAAAAATATTTCGTGATTTTTGGTATTCTATTATTCAAATGTGTCAACAAGAACAAAAGGGATTGAAAAGATTAGCATCAGAAAGCATGTTGGGTTTCATACTACTTCACTCAAGTGCACTCTGAATCAAATTGGTAAATTAACATCGCCTTACTGACATAGCAAATGAATAAATACTGTGTACATTATTAATGTGATACCTTTCAAACTCATGCTGGAGAAGTTTTTCCTAGAAGAAACCAGATCATCTGGAGAGAGGCTATCAAATTTGAAAGGGACTGTTACATCAATGTGCAAAATTAAGAAAAATCTATGAATCAAATGAGAAACTTAAAATACCAAATAATACACATGATATGTTTCCCAAAGAGTGATCATACTCTGGCAGATATGTTTTAACAGCACAAGGGCATTGGATGATGTAATAACAAAACAAATGAATATTTCTCCACATTGATATTCCGTAATTGAATATGCAGACCTATGCTCACATTGTGCTTGTCATGAGAAAACAGGAGCTCATCATGGATAACATTATGATATCCCAAGATGTTCCCAGTCCTGCCAACACTATTAGCTTCATAGCTTGCAAAATCATCATTTTGCCGCTGAAAGAGGACATCTATTTTGGAGGTTTGATGAGGCAATGGTGAAGAAAGAGATTGAGCCAATATGGATGCTCCAGATTCTTTGCGCATGTCAACAACTGCACAAAAGAGCCCTAGTCTATATAGGGAGGATGAACATGAAGTAATGGAAATAAGTCCAATTAAAAGGCGTTTCTCCGCACTTGCATATTTAGATTCAAACATAATGAAATGTACAAATCCAAGACAGAAAGAAAATATAGCTATCAACAACTTATAATTCGCGCACCTGATTCTTTATTCCCATTGTTGTGAGTATTGACCACAGGATACCTGAAAACACCACATATTTCACAAGCATATTCACAGTTATCATTGTCAAATGTGCATATGGGGCAGCGCCAAAGTCCGTGTTCAGTAATTAGATGGTCATTATTTATTGGCTGTCCTGTTGCAACAGAAGAAACAAAGAACAACATATTAGTAATAATTCCTATTGCCTAGTACGTAACTGACAAAAATAAAATAATATAATCTATCAAATAAATAACAAGATCTAGTTTTCCAACCCTAGATCAATGTAACCAATGAAGCAACAACAATGGAAGCCATGAGAATGCTAATGCGTTCAATAGACTCATTCCAAAAATATTCAACTCAACTTGAAACATGCCTTTCTCTGCCTACACATAGATGGTGCATGGGTTGAGTCAACCGGCTGAGTTGGCCTTAAATTTTATACCAAAGAACAGTTTGATTAAACATCAAGTAAAAGCACTTTGACAACCAAATCCTACCTGAACCAAATTAAATTATGACCTATTGGACCAATCTGGCCACCACTCCAAGTCAGTTGAGTGGTCAAGTTTGCTCTCAAAAGGCAACCTAACTTCTTAAAAGTTCGAATTTTATCTACTCCATATGCCAAATAAAGAGAATTAAAAAGAAGGAAAATGAATGAACTCAAAAGTGTGGAAAACAGATAAGTCACAACCAATGACGTATCCCATGTAGCTAACATAAGTATGTTAGCTAAGGGGTTGGTTTTATTTATAGAGGAAAAGGCTCTTCCCATAACCCCTCGCCCGACTAAACAAAAAAGACACCTTTTAGTCTCAAATCAAGAGTTCTTTTTTTTTCCCCCTTTTGATAACATATTAGAATATATTCACTATTTATCTAAAAAAATTCCTTAAATAATGCAATCATTCATTTACTTATTAGGTTTATAGAAAGCTCAAAAACTAACCTTGCTCCTCTAGGATCAAACCTTTTTTTTCGGAAAACAAACATATTATGCATTATATAAATATAAAGTATATTTGCAGATGAGATATCTTGTAGAATTACAAAGTCTGTAAAATATTATGCTAGTGGTTAGCTTGTTCAACGAAACTATAGCCAAAGGTTAGTTCAGATGAGGAGATCCACGTTGCAAAGAAAAAAAAAATACTCTCCCAAATCCTATCAAAAGCCTCCATACAATTCTTAAATATTCTTCTATTACACTCTTCCCCCGCCGCATACCAAATAATAAAAAGAATACATTTCCAACACTAATTAAGGGAAGAGGGAATAGACGGTGGAACTCATATCATGGCATTTGCTTTTGGCGGCTTTATATGACAGAGTTTTGCTCTCCACTTTAGCTGTGTACAAAAAAAGACATCACAAATACCAAACAGATGCTAAATGTCTTCACTAGCCTTCCTACGAAGACAACACGATGAGGAGGATAGCATAGTGTTAGAAATTTTTTTGGTAGAATATCAGCACAATTTAACTTTCCTAAGGTGATCAACTAGTCTAAAGTGTTAAGGATAGCATAATGTTTGGCATTTTCTTTGTCCATATGAATGTAAATTGTGGAAGAGGAGGGTTTTGTGACAAAAGGAATTGGAAGAATTACTTGGATGTGAAGCTACCCTTAGAATCACTAATCCACACCAGTAGATCCTCCTATTGCATCAATTGAACCTGCTTACGTTGTTGTAATAGGAGAACCACACCTTACGCTTCGCTATCAGGATTCCTCTAGAATCAAAGGTTCTACCCCATATTTGGACTTGCTACTAATCCTTCCATGCTGAAAATATGGAAATGGGTACCTTTATGCAGCTTTGATAGTATATATAGGCTAGGTAATTGCTCCTTTAGAGATGATGACCAGCTCCACAAATTTTCCCAGAATCTTATGGTTGCCCAATGTCCTAGTTTCCATTGTACCTAATTAAAAAATGAATGAATATCCATGGAGATAAAAAAGCAGCTATATTGCACTATATGACATCTCTTCCGTTAGAATGTACCCCATGAATTCAGTGAAGTCAGCCATGCTGAAACTGACAGACCAAGCTCCAGATCATACAAGCACACTGACAGACTTTATATGGAAAACCAAGGCTCCCCTAAAAGCTGGATTCTTAATGTGGCTGATTAGTCTTAATAAACTTAAGGTTAATGAAACCATCCAATGCACCCTTCCCTCACACCCCTTACAGCCTTCCACGTGTATTATGTGCAGGGAAACAGAGGAGTCAACCAAACACACTTGCTCAAAAACTGCAGGACAACAACAGTTATTTGGCGCAACTAGAACCGGCAACATAGCTCCATTTGCCCTCCAAATGCTGAAAACTGGTTCCAGATTCCAGATCAAGTTAGAAAAGCTCACATTAATCAGCATTGGAAGCTCATCCTGGCGTCAGTCTGGTACACAATCTAGGAGGAACGCAACAGAATATTTTTGAATATAGATAGATCAGCTTGCATGTTATGGGAAAGATCCAACCTTTTGTTCGCCAATTGGGTCTCCATATCTAAGTTAGGAAAAGGCTATAGTTTTTCGGATTGACTTTGTAATGGGGGTTCGATCCTCCAATCTTTTTTAATTTCTGATTGTATGCATTATGAGAACTAAGCCCGAACATCTCATTCGACTCTTTTCTACTTTATCTTTATATTATCAATATAGTTTCTGTTTCAAAAAAAAAAAAAGAAAAAAAAAATGTACCCCATGAATCCTGGTTAAAACCTTCGCCCATAACGAAGACGTCTAGTGATAAAACCTCCAAAGCCATTTGCTAACAAGTGATTCATTCTTTAGGATTACATTGCTCACCCCTAAGCCTCCTTGTTGAATACCCAAGCAGCCTTAAGACCATTTGACTATCTAGATCAATACTCTCCAGTTGTCATTAGATTCAAGCGACAAAAAGTTTCTTCTGCCATGATTTTTTTACTTCACTCCTTCAACTTGTACTTAACGTCCTTCAGTTGTTGCATAAATTTGAAACCATGCCATCCTATCGATTGGGAAGATGTCCACCACTACTCAAGGTTGATTTTGAAGTGAATTTGGGTTAATCACAAGTGATCAAATGGAAATGGTGAAGGTCCCCAACAGATTTTGTTGATATCCAAATTTGAAACCATGCCATCCTATCAGTTGGGAAGATGTCCACCACTGCTCAAGGTTGATTTTAAAGTCAATTTGGGTTAATCACAAGTGATCAAATTGAAATGGTGAAGGTCCCCAAGAGATTTTGTTGATATCCCAAAGGATTGCCTAGTGATTCAAAGTTAATCTTTATAGTGTCATGTCATCTGCTTCACCACATGGAAGAACAATTACCATTCAGTGTTGAATGAAAACCTATCAATTTGGACATTGCCAGTTGAGATCTACTATTAGCCTAAGTTCAAGGTAGATTCAATAATTCTATCCCTTAATTGTGGTCCATTCATTAGTTCATCAAATTAATTCACGGATTTGGTCCTCTGAAAATTCAACTTCTCCTCCCTATTTCTTACAACATTAAAGTTTCCACCAATGCAACATTAGAGTGTGGATAGTGCCAAAAAAGTTCATCCCAAAAGTTAACTCTCTCTTGACTATGGCACAATGAAGTAAACCACGAGGTGCCTACTCCTTTAATTTTGATGGACATGGAGTAGGACACTTGGAAATACTCCATTGCCTCAATTGTTCTACAGTCCCAAAAAAGTAAGATTCCTAAGCCCTTGTTTTTAGTAGCAGAGCCCATTTTAGAAACTTAAATCTCAATAAGTTCCTTACCAAGTCCACCATAACTACCTCCCTACTTATTTCATGTAGTACTACAATGTCTAGACAACATAAGCAATCAAAATTAATGATCGTATCTTCAAAGCAAGTAGGTTTTTCTAGCCTCACGCAATCACCACCTTCCTTTACCCAATCTAAAACATGCCACTAATTAGAGGCTGGAGTCTCAGGGATGAGTTCCTCCTTGAAATATAGGTCTATGAGAGACAGAGAGAGTCCAACTCACCCTTTGTGGTCTCCCTATCATCCAAAGAGTCAGAGGCCCACGTCTTCAAGGCCCATTTGTTATAAAGTCCTACTTTATCAGTTGATTCTCCCTTGAGATTTCTTTGATAGACTTCCAACTAATTTGTATCCTTGCCCAGATCCAAAAACCCATCTTTTCTCAGATGAAATTGGGCTTTAGGGGTTGACGCGAGTCTTTGGAGTTGTTTTCCACTAGGTCTGCTCCTTGATGGGGAGGTTCTCTCACAATTTTTGTGCTCCTTACTTAGATATCCACTTCAAAGCCTCCCATAAATCGGACCATGCACTCGAGCCAATCTCCTTTGGTATGAAAATAAATTGTTGAGTGTCTTACACATCCTTCATGATTCTCATAAAACTTCCACGCTTGTTGGTATAAGATTCAACCAGCAAAGCATAGTTTCTTCCTCTCAAACATCATTTGAAAATCCCATCCCTTGGAGCCTACATGGTGTTCTTGACTTCTTTATTCAACCAAGTTGTTGCAAATAAATCCAACAAAATGGAGTAAAGTTGGACTATAAAACTCTATGTTGTCTCAAGAAGAGCAAAGATAAAACCATTTGTATTTTGTGATGAAAGAGTGAATAACCCATCTTCAATTCTGAAAATAATTTAATGTTAATAAAGATGAGTGCCCTTGCAGTGTCTTTAAAGTCGAGTTCTTCCCCATACTACTAGTGAAAGCATAAATGTAAAAATTACGTAGTCAAAATTTATATGTTTCAAATTTCTCGTTTGGTGCTGTGATATCTCATCCGGCATCAATATTTTATATTTAATATAATAGTTTCTGTTAAAAAAAAAAATTTCTCGTCTGGCTAAAGATTTCCTTATTATAATATAATTCTAGTTTCTGTTAAAAAAAATTATATGTTTTAATGTAATAATAAAATGTTACTTGTAACAAGTAGTTTTGTTGGTTGGAGTTTATTGGTCATATTTTGTTAATGAAATGGATTGGGTTGGTGTTCTTCTGGATAAGACAAAACCAATATATTATATTGAGTAACTACTGTGTCCCCATGCCATGATCTTCTTCCATTAGTTTGATCGTTTTGAAGGATTCCGTTTGAGAATCCATATTGGATATAATAATAAGAAACTAAGTAAACCCCAAAACGAAACGAAGGAGCATTGGAAGACTCATGGTGGCAAGTTGGTGGAAAAGTTCCTTTGTTGACTGGGTTGATTTGCCAGTAGAAGGCACAACAGGAGGAGTCCTAATTATGTGGGACTCTCAGAGAATGACTATGTTAGAGAAACAAGAAAGCAGGTTCTCTCTAACAGTCAAAATGAAGGACGCAGATAATAGGAATGGTGGTTCTCTGTTGTTTATCAGCCTTGTGATAGCCAAGAACGGCAAGACTTCCTCATAGAATTGGTTGTTATCTTGACTTTCAGCCAAGGGCCCTGGTGCATAGGAGGTGAATTCAACAAATTGAGAAACGGTTGGGAAAAGATCCACGGCAAGTATACCACGAGGCAGATGAACCTATTCAAAGATTGGATTCAAGACTTGCCTCTGAAGGAGCCGAACATGAAAAATCTCAAGTTTACCTGGAGCAATGGTAGGAACCCCCAATCCTCTACAAGCTGGACAAATTCCTAGGCAATGTTGACTGGTGGGAGCCAAAAGCCGCAAGCCATTAGCCCAGGCAAGTGTTGGTTTAAGCAAGTACCATATCATTTTGCAATATAAAAACTACAGTATAACAAAACACAGACTCAAGAGAACTGCCCACTAATATCATAGGCCAAAAAGATGGCGATAGCGATAGCTAACGGTCGGAGAGCGGCGAGCAACGAATGGAGTAAGATGGTCAGAGATGGTTGACCGGAGCTCGGTTAACCACAGAAGGGGAAAGGGTTACGAGGGTAGGCGAGATGAACGAGACACATTTAATGGAGGAAGTCGATTAATCGGAAAAAAAAGTTATCGTGCAGCACTTAATGGAGAAATTAATGAGAAGAAACAGGAAAAGGAGGAGGGATGGACGGAGGTACGGAGACGGAAGCGTCGGACGAG
>JAJIYU010016413.1:0-12213 GCA_030144865.1 Tinospora cordifolia | reverse complement strand
AATATACACTTTATTCATACCCATATTAACCTATATGTGTATTTATACTTTATTTTTATTTATTTATTTTACTAAACCTTATTTTTTTTATTTAATTATCAAATTAAGGTTTTATTTGTTTAATTTTCACTATATCTCTAATTTATTTTATTTTTCATATGCCAACCCACCATTTACACCCAAAATTTCTTAAAATATTTGAAATTAATTTATTTGACTTATTTTATTTATTTTAAATTATTTGACAAAATTCTGGGGTATTACACACAATTTCTCTGACATATAATTCACCCAACTTACTCACTGAATCTGTTGATCGAATAGATAAGAAATGTGTGACCTTTGTCAGTCGATCTACAATGACTTAAACTATGTCTTCGCCTTTCTGAC
This sequence comes from Tinospora cordifolia, assembly GCA_030144865.1. Lineage (NCBI taxonomy): Eukaryota > Viridiplantae > Streptophyta > Magnoliopsida > Ranunculales > Menispermaceae > Tinospora > Tinospora cordifolia. The sequence goes on along the minus strand of JAJIYU010016413.1, from coordinate 11,823 downwards.
TCCATGGTAGGCCGTTAACAAAATCCATGGTTATATTATCCCACTTCCATTCTGGTACTAGAAGGGGTTGCAACAAACCTAATGGTTTCTTATGTTCGGCCTTGACTTGTTGACAAGTGAGACGTCTAGAGACATACCTGGCGGTGTTCCTTTCATGCTTCTCCACCAGTAGGTCTTTCTCAAATTTTGGTACATTTTGTCACCACCTGGATGCATGGTGTACTTAGTCTGGTGTGCTTCATCCAGTATGGTGTATTTTATTTGTCCGATATTCAGGACACACATCCTATCCCCTAATCTTAGTGCACCAACCGAGTATAATTTGAAATCTGTATGCTTGCCTTGTTTAACGCCTTCAATCATATCTGCAATCCACTTGTCATTCTTCTGTTCATCTCTGATTTGGCGTAAAATGTCTGGTTGACAAACCATTGCATATAAATAAGCTTGTTTGTCATTGGTGGCAACACCAAGATTATATGAACAAATCAACTAATACATTTGTGCTATGTCCTCATCTTGTTTGCTAGATTTCCTACTTAGCGCATCAGCTACCACATTATCCTTACCAAGATGATAATGCAGTTGAAAATCATAATCCTTCAGGAACTCTAACCACCTTCTTCGTTGAAGGTTCAATTCCTTCTGGGTGTAAATGTATTTGAGGCTCTTATGATCAGAGTACGAATCAAAACTTTCTCTGTACAGATAATGCCTCCATATTTTTAGTGCAAACACGATTGCTGCTAACTCCAAATTGTGTGTTGGATAGTTTTGTTCATGCAATTTCAACTATCTTGAAGCATATGCAACTACTTGTCCCTCTTGCATCAACACTGTGCCCAGTCCCTTCCGCGAAGCATCTGTATACAAAGTGTACCTTATGCCATGGATAGGCGTAATCAAAACTGGTGTAGTGGTTAGCCTCTCCTTCAATTCCTGGAATGACAACGCATATTGACCATCCCACACAAACTTCTCTCCTTTCTTGATTAACTTGGTCAATGGACTTGCTAGTTTAGAGAAATCATGTATAAACCGATGGTAGTAGCCAACTAACCTTAAGAAGCTTCTAATCTCTATTATTGTAGTTGGTTGTTTCCAATTTGCTACTGCCTCCACCTTCTCTAGATCTACTAATATGCCTTCGGCTGAAACCACGTGGCCTAGAAATTTGACTCTCTTCATCCAGAACTCGCATTTGCTGAACTTAGCGTACAATTGGTTCTTCCTGAGAGTCTTCAAAATGATGTGCAAATGTTGTTCGTGCTCGGTCTCTGATTTTGAGTATATTAGAATATCATCAACAAAGATCACCACAAATTGATCTAGATACTGACTGAAAACTTTGTTCATCAAATCCATGAAGACAGCCAGTGCATTTGTTAACCCAAACGACATAACTGTATACTCGAAATGTCCATATCAAGTCCTAAATGTCATCTTCGGTATGTCCGACTCTCGGACATGGATCTGATGGTAACCTGACCTCAAGTCTATCTTAGAAAACTGAGTAGCTCCTTTTAGCTGATCAAAGAAGTCATCTATTCTAGGTAGTGGATACTTATTTTTAATAGTCACCTGATTTAATCTCCTATAATCCACACATAATCTCATGGATCCGTCCTTCTTTTTAACAAATAAGACCAGAGCTCCCCATGGTGACTTGCTTGGCCTAATGAAGCCTTTCGCCAATAACTCATCTAATTGAGTCTTCAGTTTTATCAGTTCAACTGGAGCCATTTGGTATGGTGGCATAGCAATGGGATTTGTTCCTGGATGTAGTTCTATCTTAAATTCTATTTACTTGTGTGGTGGAAGACTAGGCAATTCATCAGGAAATACATCCACATATTCTAGCACTACTGGAATTTGTTGGATGTCCTTAGATTTCTCAGCATCCTCATCTAGTAGATGTCTAAAGTACTCTTTTTGTTTGATGGCATACAATAAGATTAACATCGGACTTCTAGGCAGTCTATTTAGGTCCCCCTCTATCTTTACTAGTTCTCCTGATGGCAGCCTAATAATCACCCTTCGTCTTTGGCAATCTATCTGTGCCTGATACTGGGTCAACCAGTCCATTCTCAATATCACATCATATCTATCGAAGGGTAATATACAGAGATTTTCCATAACCAGCAGATCTCAAAACGTGAGTTCATATCGACAGAATCTTCTAGAACTCACTATAACTCCCAATGGAGTAGACACTTCTAAGCACATCTCTAATGGATTTGTAACTAACTGGAGCTTCTTTACTATATTCTCAGACACAAAAGATTTTGTAGCACCAGAGTCAAACAACACTTGTACAGCTACACCAAATAGTAAAAACGTACCTTCTACAGCTAGGGTAGGATCTATCTGAGCATCTGTTAAATATAGCTGGGTTGATTCCTTCTGTGGTTGCTGCTTCTTGGGTGGATGTCCACTTTGTCCATGGGTTTGTGGTTGCTGAGGGACTAAAGCTAACACTTTACTTGGACAGTCTCGAGCTAAGTGTCCTTTTTGGTTACAAGCATAACATAAGCCTAACCTCTTAGCTTCTTCGCTCTAGTCACTACTCGTCTGCCCTTGCTTCAGCTATGGTGGCTGTTGCCTTGTGGTTACTTGTTTTCGACCCTAACCCTAGGTGTCTCCTATTTGATCTACTTTTTTCGTGGAGCTCTTGCAGTTGGCCTCTGTTGTGGCCTCTTATGTTTGTTCTTTAGGGATTGCTCGTACTCCAAGTCTCGTTCCACCATTTGTGCCCTCGCCACTGTCTCTCATAGAGTCGTTAGCTTCAACGGTGCAATGATCTTTCTGATCTCCACTTTCAATCCATCCAAGAATTTGTTTGCCTTTGATTGTTCATCTCTCACTAGCTTAGGGGCAAATCTTGACAGCTTTGTGAACTTCTGTTCATATTCTGCCACAGTCATGCTCTTCTGGTTCAATCTAATAAATTCAGATTGTAGCTGTCTCGTCTTGGCAGTGGAGAAGAACGTATCATAGAACAACGCCTTGAACTCGTCCCAAGTCATATTGGCTTCATCTATGGTGGGATCATTGACTATCATATCCCACCAATGGTATGCTGGTCCCACTAGTTGATGAACAACCAACGCTACTCTTCTGGGTCCAGTAGTTCCCATTGCATTCAGATGCTTATTCATTTTTGTAAACCACCGATCAGCAGCAAAATGGTCCGTCATTCCTTCAAAAGTGCTTGGCCTCAACTTCTGTAATTTGATTAACAAATCCCTCTGTTCTTTATCATAACCGATGGCTCTGCTCCTGGGCATTACATCTGTCGATCCCGCCTCCTATTGAGCTTGTGGCTGAACAGGTGCTGGTGGTGGCATTGAAGTGGATGGCTATAACGTTTTGACTACCTGTTCAACCACTCTAGGGGTGACTTCGACTATTACCCTCTTTGTAATGTCCGAGATCGTCTCTTTAGTGACTACCATCCTCACCGATGTTGCTGTTATTGGAGGGTCATTGTCTCTTAGATCTGGTCTTCCTCTAATACTCTCCTACCTCCTCTCTCTTCTATGTCTGCCCCTTCCTCTTGGCATGGTCTGGAAGTCAAGAAGTTCTTTTAGTAGTTCATGATTTAATTACATAGGGACAAAACCATTTAACAAGTATTACTAATTTTATTTCAATCTCAATTTTCTTGGTTTATCTTACCCCAGATAATTTAGCTAATAATAATAACTATTTATTTCTAACCTCCCTATGATCTTTCATAATTTTCGTGTTACAGTGACTCTAGGTTCATGTCTCTAAGTTCTCGATTTGTATCAGTGGCCTAGGGATTTATGCTTCTAAGTCGACAGCATGTTGTCTATTTGCTAGTTACAGGACTTTGGGTTTAACTATTCAGATAGTTACATATACATATAACAACAATTATAACGACAATCAAACAATCAAACAATCAAAACACGCTAGCATAATGAAATCCTGAGCTTCCATCTATGCTTCCAAGTCCGGGTACCCCATCCTAGCCTCGCCCTTTCACATAGACTTCCACTTAGAATTCCATTACACCCATTACAATGGCACAAATGACTCGATTTCCACAGTTGCCACGTCCCACTGTGTTGATCAGGCACAATACAACATGTGCATCCGTAGGTGTACTCTAAAGCTGAAGCTAGACCCACTATGTTGTACTGCCCCATCCCAGTATAGAACAGTGCATACATGGTCCGTCATTCTCCGAATCCAGGATTCTTCCATACTTTCAAATCTCTATGCACCCCATCCTACATAGAGACCAGAGATACAAAGTCCTCCCAGACTCGAGTCCTGACCAAACAAGTGTTCGTTCAAACACGTTTTCTGTCTCTAGCCTATGTCCTAAAAGTTTTTAATTTTATTTCTGATCCACTGTACTTTCTACCTAAACCTATGGTTTCCTAATTGACACCTTTCCATTTCATCAAATTCCTTTATCGGAGAATCAAAACAATCGATAAATTCGTTTGTCAGTGAAAATCAAATCCGATAAAATTCAAGTCTAGCCCATAATATTATGGTACTGAGCTCTGATACCATATTTGTAACACCCCAATTCTCATACGGACCTTTTAGCATGTACGGTGGCGGGTCGTCATTCGTATGGAATTGGAATGTTACTTAAATTCTTCGGTCAACTTTCCAGTAAAATACAATCAAGACAAAATTTTCTGTCTAATAATTGTTCAACTTTGACAAAATTTACAATTATTGGATCAAAATAAACAGAGTTCAAATGAAACCCATGCAGCGGAACAATTTTTTTTTTCAAAATTTCAACTAAAATTAAAACATTAATATAAAAGAGTTTCAAGTCATACCTTCCAAAACATTTAATTACATGTAAACTGTAGAGCAAGAAAGAAACCAAAATACTTGCTAAGTTTACAAAGATTATCAACAAAAGAAAGACTCGGACCCAAAAAGTTTAAACAACAAGACTACTCTGAAGAAGGTGTCGACTGTTCAAGTTTCATTCCTGTGAATACCTGTAAAATAATTATTGGGTGAGCTCGAAAGCCCAATGGATCATTCCTACACATCGCACGCATTATACAAATCAAAACTTAAAACATTACAAACACTTTCACACATTAGGCATTTCAAACACTTGATTAATTTTGGGTTGTAATTTAAGACCGGAAGAGGGTTGAGATGCCTCTCGGTATTCCCCGTGATCTCGTCTAATCGTAGAAAGTCTCGAGTACCATCTAAAACTAGTCAAGTCATCAGTATCATAGCCTAAGAGAGGGTACTTCCTGCAACCTTGTACTAACTCCCAAAGACTTCTAGCTATAACCTACGATCTGCCTTGTGGCACGACGATCTCAAACGGTGACATATAGGAGATGCCACCTCGATCTGCCTCGAGCTCGTCAATTGCACCAAACCGTAGATTCTTAATAATCCTTTAATCTTATTTTAGTTTGTAACAATTACAATCGTATGAAATCAACACACATGTAGCATCTAACCAAATAAGAAATATATGAAATTTTCATGGCAAATGAAATGAATGAATGAGAGAGTATCACTATACAATTCCTATGAATGCATGTGATGAAATTTAATAGTAATTCGTCAAGTCATCATTACACTATGCAATCAAGTCAAACAATTTCATCAGTATAATGCAATTTATTCTAAACTACCAAAACAAAATGCTTTGAATTAAAAATTCGTATAATACGGGTGAGTGAGGAAATCTTGCCCACCTGGATTTCCGAACGTCCCTCTTTATGTTCGTCGCTAGTATTCGTCCTAAGAAGGTCGATCTGCAATAGAAAATTTATTATAATGATTTCTTAACCAAAGTTTCATAAAAATTTCAAGACTTATAATTTAAGAATTTTTTTTTTGCTTAATCAAAATGATCTTAGTAATCAACTTCATGCATTAAAATTTATTTAGTATGTATTTTTCAATTTCTTAGTCTTTATGATTTAAATAAATCATTCATATTTTAATTAAACTAATTACGAACAAAATAAGACTTCTAATTGTCAAGACTTTAGTCTTTTTCGTATTTGAAATTTCTAATCTCTTTCCCACAAGAGATTAAAAGTTTACTAAGGTTATTACTATTATTATTGTCATTAGTTTCACACTAGAACATACTTTGTTTGTTTATGATTTCATTAAGATATCTATTAACTGAATTCTTGAATCTACTTTTCTAAAATATTAACTTTCCTTTTTTTTTCAAATTTCCTACTATTAAAGTTGTAGTTAAAGTTATTTCACGGTGTTGGTTCAAATAATTTTTATTCAAAATTTACTAAAATTAAATAGTTAAATACTTAAATAAATAAATAGAACAACAATTTAATTTTTTTCTCTTAAACTAACACTTCTTTATTATGGACCAAGTAGATTCATCATAGATTTGTTTTTCTAATTAATCCATATCAAGTTATTAAACTATGCTAAATCCTTCAAACACTCACTCAATGTACTGCAATACAATTAATCAAAAACTAATAATTTTCTTACCTCCTCTGTTTCAACTAGCTGGCCGAACCAAGATTTGAAGCACAATTTGATGGCGTTACTTCAACCTCTGCTGGAAAATCTGTACCAAGAACAGCTCGTGCTCCACTCCTTGTGTTCCAATCCAACCACGAATGGGAAAAAGAAATCCACAACCAGAAATTAAAGTCCTCCCTTTCCCTATTTTCATTAGCCGGCCGAACTAACCCTAACAATTTTAAAACACCACAGTCGTCTCCTTCTTCCCTTGGTTGAACGATGCAGCATAAACCAAACCAGATTTTGGTTCTTCCTCTTCAATTATTCAATGTCCCTAATTCAGGCTTCAAAACAGATTTTCAGATTTTCTCTTCTTCCTTATTGCTTCAATCGGAATCCCCAAATCAGAATTTCATGACCTCATTTCAAGCTTTGTTTCCCACGATCAGCCAAAACAAAATAATGGTGAGTTTTCCAGCTGAGACTTTTCCCTTCAATTCTTTGCTGAACACAAACCAAACTTGTGAGACTAACCAATTCATCCATTAGTTCTTCTTTTCGGTTGAGAGCACCCCCAACTTCAACCCAAGACACCTCATAATTGTAACACCCCGACCCCCGTATGTTCATTTGGACTTAACCATTTGTGGACATAACCATTGTTTCATCCGTTGTCATAACAGCTATTGAAATAGTGGACTTAACCATAGGCCAGGTCCTATGTTACTTTACAAGTGATAAACACTTGACTTTCTATTCCCAATATAAATAAGGTTACATTATAAGAGATAAAAGGAATTTCAAATCTTTATTAAATCATAAAAGAAAGTTCACACTTTTAAATAAAGAAAATACAGCAGAAATTCTTAAGATTTGGGCAACATGCCCTACATGGAAAAATAAAGAACCCTAAAAGGTAGACGTTCCACATTCTTCTTCACAAGATCAAATCCCTGAAAAATGTTAAAGGAAGGGTGAGCTAAAAGCTCAGTGGATCTTAAACAACTATTTTCATATTCAAAAACATTAACACATCCATAATTCAAATACTAGCACAAATTAGGCATATTAATCATCAATTTGTGTGAAGTTGTGTCTTAGACCAAAAGAGTTTCTCACCCCTTGATGTTCTTCACTAAGTGCCTCCTTAGAGTGAAATATGGCATTAGCCAATTTCATTGGACCTTGGAACTTAGGGACTCTTACCCACCAACCAAGCACTTAGGTCATAAACTTATGAACAAATCATAAGAGAAGAGCACCCGTAGTGTTACTTAAACAACTATGATTGTACGTGGTTAAAATCACCATAATCTGATATTTTAATCTCATAATCATGAAACATAAATAAAATATCAGAATATTGCATTAAACTCAAAAATAAACTTAGAATTTGATAAACAAAAACATTGCATCCATCATATATAATCATGCATCAAACGTATAGAAAGGAAAACCTAAACATGATACTAACATGAATGGCATTACTAATGCATGATATTAGGTAGATAATCATATCTGAAACATTCATGAATGATAAATGAAAACTAAAATGAGACATAAAAGAAGTTTCAACAAACAAATCATCAAGAATGAGCATGCTAATGGCTTGAATATGGAAAAGAGTTTAAGAGGCAACTTCCACCTTAGCTTAAACGTTTCCAAAATTCCAACAGCGTTTTCTCCACGTTTTTGTCACTTGAAACCTCCACAAAACCACTATCTAATGAACACTAAAACTCTAAAACTAAAAGCCTTTCCTTAGGCACAAAATGAGATGTCAAAAAGAGGAAACGAAAGAAGAAGAAGAGAGTGCACTAGTGGCATTTCACTTACTCTTGGAATGAATGATTTGTGAGCACTACAAGGGGGTATTTATAGTTTTCAAACCCACTAAGGAACATCCATGGGTAGCGCTTTGGGCAGCTGGGGCAGCTCTCATTGTTTGGGCAAGTTTCCAAACACTAAAGGTAGGACATGGTAAGTTTGCATATTTTGGCATGCGTTCATATCTCTTTTGTGGCCCACTAGTGATCTTGCTAGTCTTTATTTCTAATTCAATTTTAGAGACTTAAATTCTTCTAGAACCCTTCTAGAATGGTCTTGGACGTCCCATAAAGAGTGTGAATATTCTCTCATATCTTTCCCCTTTGTTTCCTTTGCTTGCTCATCACATTTAGGCAAAAAAGGCATGCTTTCTTCTTTCCTTTGGACGTCTAGCTAGTGGGTGTATGATATCAAAGCATGAGGGACACTCAATCACATGCTAATATTTAAATCTAATCCCCTAGGAAATCTTCTAATTTGGTCATGAGCATGGGTGGCATCCCATGTGTGAGAATCACACAATCTAGGAGCCAAAATGGGAGAGTAAAGTTTCCATTTTTGATTCTCCTTTGTGAGTGTGGGATGGCTAGGGTTTTATGAGCAATTTTAAAAAAAAGGCTAATCAAGTTCTCATAATATTTTTATTTATTTATTTATTTTTACTAGAGTCTCTAGGGTAGGTCTTGATCTTCTTGAGCTTCAACAACAAACATTTTGGCCTGGTTCTGCCCATGACCCTGATTTTGCCCCTAGTTGGCATTTTGTTGTTGCTGTCTCCCCTGAGAATGATCATTCTGACCTCTTTCCTGAGTATTCTGTGGTTGCTGCAAGTCGGGTAGTCTCTAGCAAGATGGCCCCTTTGCCTGCACAAATAACACAACCCCAGTCTCTTTTCTTGCTCCCTTGCCTCATCCTTATTTTGTCCTTACCTTTGTGGAGCCTTACCATTCACGTGTTTCTTCTTGGCCCCTTGTTGGTCTTTCCCATTTCCAGGCCGCTTGTTATTTCCATTCAACCTTTGTTCCCGGTCGAGTTCCTGTTCTAGAATAAATGTTCGTTCTATGACCTCCTTGTAGGTTCGAAGGTCTAGTGCCATTATTGTCTTTCGGATCTCAAGCTTGAGACCCTGTGAAAGCCAATGGCCTTCATCCTTTCTCCCCTAATTAGATCTGGAGAAAACTTCGCCAACTCCGTAAACTTTTTTTCATATTCGGTTACCATTAGGTCTCGTTGGCTCAGCCTGACAAACTCTTCTTAAATCTTTCGTAGCATAACTTTAGGGAAGAACTTCTCATAGAAATATTCCTTGAATTTGACCCAATTCATTGTCTCAATGTTGGTATTTGGGTCCAACTGCAGCATTCTCCACCATCCCCGAGTTGGTCCCCTAAAATGGTGTGTAGCTAAGGCCACTCTTCGCGGGTCCGTCACTTTCAGTTCATTTAATAGCTCTTCCATTTCCTGGTACCAGTGGTCAGCCAGGATATAGGTTTCAGTTCCTTCAAAACGTCGAGGGTTAAGCTTCCACAAATCTATCAAGAGCTTCGTTTGTTTCGCATCCTCCTGATGAGCTTGGTTCCTCGGTCGTTCTTCTGGTAAAGGTGCTGGTGGTGGCACCAGAACAGGTTCAGGTGCTTGCAGCTGTGGCACCGCTTGAGAAATCATCTGTGCCAAATCCCTCTCAGTTGGTTCAGTACTTGTTGAGTTATCTTTGTCATCATCTCTTCCAGTCTGGCCTCGAGTCTTGTAGGAAGTCCCTGATTCTCCTGTTCGGTCTCATCGGAAGTAATTGATCGTGTGGCAGTTCTCCTTGCTCTGACCATTTGCTAACATTTGTTATATTATGACTTTAAATTCACGTTTCTAGGTTCTCGATCCATTCAGTGGCCTAAAATTTTTGTCGTCTAGGTTCTTTTCATGCATGGGTACAGGATTTGGTTTCAAAGTGAGTAAATAAAAAATCGAGCATGTTTTTCACACAATCAAATGGTTCATGCTAGCACAACAAAGTTCAAGTGCCCCATCCCACTCTACCCTTTCTACTTAGGCTTTCACCTAGTACAGGGCTGCACCCAAACAATTTTGCAAGTTGCTCGATGACTAAGGCTCTCAAACCCACTATACTCCACCGTCCCATACCAGCGAGCATAGAGAAACCCATCCTGCCAGAGTTACCGACCATTCACCACACATAGTCCATCATTCTCCGAGTCTAGGCTTCCTCCATACCCCCGAATTCCTATGCATCCCATACTACATAGAAACTAAAAGATGCAGAAGCTTCCCGATTTTGTTTCCTAATCAAACAATTTTCTGTTTTTACACAAGTTTTCGTCTCTAGCCTATGTCCTAGAGATTATGCTTTTGATCCACTGTGCCATTCATGGCTACACCCTAAGGTTATTTCTTAGACCTATGATTCACTTGGGTTGACTCACAACCTTTATTTTTTCAAGATACCACCTTTGGCATCTTCTAAATTCTTGCCCTAATTTTCCAACCTTCTAATTTTCTTTATATTGGAAATAGGGGCATTCTTCAACTCAGACCACTTATATAAGCTGGTGGGACAACCTCTAGATTAGACAGCGAGACCAAAGTCTACTTAGCAACCGTACTTTCTAGGGCGGGATAACCCACCTCCCTTTCAATGTTTAGCTTTACTCGGGACAAGGAATACCCACTATTAGCTCAACTTGCAATCTTTGTATCCAAACAAAATATTTCAAAAATATTTATTTTCTTTTTGAACATACTTTCTAAAAAAGTTTTTCAATTTCAGAATAGAAGGTAGGGCATTCTAATTCTAAGTGAAACCCTAATTTTTAGTTTCTAATTCTTGTCAAGCAACTAATACTTTGACTCTCTAATCCTAGCCCAACAACATGTGTTTAGGCTTGTCTTTCTATTTCTAGCCCAAGGCACCTAAAGTCTAGGCTCTGATATCACCTTTGTAACACCTCGACCCCCATACGTTCATTTGGACATAACCATTTGTGGACATAACCACTGTTGCATCTGTTGTCATAACAGTTGTTGAAACAGTGGACTTAACCATAGGCTGGGTCCTATGTTACTTTACAAGTGACACACACTTGACTTTCTATTCCTAATATCCCATGCCATACAAACTAAACAAGGCTACATTATAAGAGATAAAAGGAATTCCAAATCTTTATTAAATCATAAAAGAAAGTTCACACTTTTTAAATAAAGAAAACACAACGAAAATTCTAAAGATTTGGGCAACATGCCCTACATGGAAAAATAAAGAAACCTAAAAGGTAAACATTCCACATTCTTCTTCATAAGATCAAAACCCTGAAAAATGTTAAAGGAAGGGTGAGCTAAAAGCTCAGTGGATCTTAAACAACTATTTTCATATTCAAAAACATTAACACATCTATTGTGATCACCCTAGGTCTTATAATGTATACACGTCAACATGAATTTTTAAAAATTCAAAATAAATATAAAAATGAGTGGAAACTTGTTTTTAATTATCATTATATGATA
>JAJIYU010016412.1:0-12162 GCA_030144865.1 Tinospora cordifolia | reverse complement strand
CAACAGTATAATTGAGTTATCCAACTATCTCATAAGAGACGGTTGTCTAAGTTTTTATGTAAGTGTTTCACCAAGGCATGAAATGTGAATTTAAGCAAATCACTAACTGAGAATCATTTAGTCCAAAATCAAAACTGCTCCTTGGAGAAAGGCTTTGGTCGTAGTTCGGAAACATGAACTAGTGGATTTCTGCAATTCCACCTCGTGTCAATTGGTTCCTATTCCCTTAATTACATCCCTTTTAACAACATGGTGTTATGTTTTTATATTTTCATCATAAGCGTAGCATATATGAGGGTTAACATGAAATTGCATTATTAATATGGATAGTGAGAGGAACTCGGCGGCCCCATCGACCAAGAGCTACTTGATCAGGTGCCTTTTTCGGGATTCAATACTACTTTGACAAAGGGATCTCATAATTTTTTATTTTTGTTCAAGCAAAATAGAAAAAGCACCCAAAGTTGGCACAATATTAAAAGGATTCCCACTCACTCATTGCTTCCAAATGAATGGAGTTCCAACTTTTAAACCCACCTATTAGAAAGCTCATCAGCTCTTTTGAGCTCAAAAGTCCTGTGCATAATGCATTCACTTTATTCACCATACGCATGCAACCACGTCTCCTTAATTACTTTCATCCATCTCTTTTGTTAGGCTTTCAAATTCATAGTCTAACATATCTTTCTCACTGAATGTAATTCATGAATTACCTAAACTATCTAATTTTAGGTTTACTTTCATCTATCTCCTTTCCACATGATATTCATTTACTTATTTATTAGTCTAACAATATTTCACTGATATAAAGATACCTATACAAGCATTCTCAATGTAATCATGAATTAAAAAATTAGGCTCGTTGCTTAAGATAAATGAACATTAGACCAAAAAATACTTCTTCAATGTAACCATTTATTATAAAGTTGATGTGACAAAAAAAGTATATTTAATGAAAATGACCTATACTTTTAAAGGATGTAACAAACAGTCAATTAGAAGGTTATAAAAAAAAATTTATTTATTTTAACTTAAAAAATAGAAAGATAGTAAGCAGAAAACTCAATATTATATAAAATAAGAGCAAATTATGGTTGCATTGGAGACAATTTTTTAAATTTTATTAGTATTAAATGTTACATGAGATAAACATTCTCTTCACATTGATTATGTAACATTTTTTTTCATGAGTGCAATTCATTTTTAGCATTGGAGATGCTCTAATATTATATTTGGACATTCCACTTATCATGTAGTTAGGGGCGACACTTCGTGTTAGCGGGTCGTAAATGGGTCAACCCATTTATTAGTTAGGTCGTGATATGTCAACCTAAACACGAGTTGTTCATCAATCGAGACATGACATAAAAACTTGAACACAACACGTTTAATAAATGGGTGACCCATTTTGACACATACCACAATAAATTAATTAAAAAGATGGTTCGTCAAGACTTGAACGTAGGCTTTAAACTTGGAACTTTAACCAAATGAGTTAATAAACTATTTTGTTAAAAACAACAACTACTCTTTTAGTATTTATTTATGTATTGTACTTACTTTTTTTTAGGATTTGAGAAATTAAGTTATTTTTTATAATTTTTATTTGGATATAATATTTTTTATTAAAAATGAAAAATAATGTTAAAAAATAAGCTTATTACTTTTTGATAAATAATTTGGTATTTTAGACTAAATATTATTTTAAAATGTTAAAAAAATTAGGATTGATGTTTTTCTAAGACTTTTTCAAGTATTTAAGAGATTAAGTTATTTTTTATATTTTTATTTGGATATAGTATTTTTTTGTTTAATAAATACAAAATAATGTTAAAAAATTCAAGATTAATGCTTTTCTGATAAATAATATTATATTTTATACTACGATAAAAAGAGATATAATACTTTTTTGTTGCATATAATATTTTCTTAAGGCAAGTTGAAGAAATACAAAGAGAATATATCACATAATCTATGCCTAAATTTTAAAATTATTTTTAAAAATATTAATTAAATGTCAAATGCATAAATAAATTATTTAAAAATTAAAATTAAAAAATTATTTTTAATGTGTTATCGTGTTTATTAGGTTGACCTGTTTATGATCTAAATTTAATTATATTTAATCGTGTTCAACCCGTTTAGACCAAACTCTATTGATGCTAAATCCAAACTCATTAATTTCGTGTCTCATTCGAGTCACAAATTATCACCCCTAATTTTATCATATATATATATATATTGCGGTTTAAAGTTGGACATTAAAAAATTGAAGCTAATCTATATGGTATCATTTACATAAATTAAGCTGACAATTAAGATAAGGTTAAGCATTAAAATTATGCTCAATTATGAAGGGTCAATAGCAAGCCCATCTTGTTAATATTTTATAATGAATGAAACCAATCAGTCCTTTTCACACAAAAGTAGGTGGAGTGCATATCCAGAGGAATAACAAATTAATTTATCTTCAACAAGTCCACCAAGGTTTATTTTATTAGAATATGTAGCAATTACATCAATGTCCTGCATCCGACGGTGTGAAGAAGTTAGTGAGAACAGACGCCAAGATCACAGCTTTAACAAATGAAAATAGATATAAAAAAAATAAAAAATACAGAAGATGTCAAAACCATTTGTGGGACAATATCAAGATTGTCGTCCATTGGAGCAGGAGGAGGAAGAGGAGGATTAAAACAAAATACAAACTTTAAATTATATTTTAAAGTCGTAATTATTAAATAAACAAAAGAAAACAGCTTGATTTAGTATAATAAATGGTTGATTTGCAGCCCCAATGCAGCTAAAAGGAGACAGTAGACAGAATCGGCAGATGTGTCATGAAGCATGAATCCATAATAGAAGCAAGGTATCTCTCATCTCATGTATTGTGGGCATGGGGAGTGCAAAACAAATTAAATGGAGCATTTGGGAAAGCAACAACAGTTGATCGTCACAGAACTCAATATAGCCATCTTGTGACTTTGATTTCCTCTAGCTACCTCTCCCTTTCCCAAATCACTGACAGGAAAAACAAAATGGTAAGATTGCCCAAGTATAGTTTGATAAATTGTACAAGAGAAGAAAAAAAAACAAAAATACTAAAATGATTATGTAAAATATATATAACTGAAGAATTTATAATCATTTGATAAAATATTAAGAATTATTTTTGCATTATCTGAGGAAGAAATCTAGTCATAGTAAGAGAGATGCATGCAAATGTTCATTCAACATTATTTGTGGGAACATAATCTATCAATCAAGGACCTACCCAACAAGGAAGGAAGTAGAACATGGAAACCAACATCTCTACGAGGTTACGTACCGAGAAAGAATAACTTGTATTTACGGATCAAAGTAAACCATCAACTACTATTCAAGATCAACACCAATGAACGAAAAAGCTTGCTTGTTCCTGCCAAGCATGTGGATGGCGTGTTTAACACATTATAGGAGACAATGACATATATGTGTTTTTAGGCTAAAAAATTAGGATATTTGAATACTAATTAACTATAAAATACTTTTGCATTGAGATCATCACACCTTCATTAATCTACGACTACTGAATCGAAAGCCTAATCAATGAATTTAGTAAGATACAAACTCTTACTAAATCACGATTTCCATCCAAGTTACACAACTAAAGACTCTTTTGATCACCTCTTATGAGTACTCAATTATCCTCCCTAACAGACTAGTCAACGAGTTTAGTAACATTGGCGCTTCTGACTATTTGCAACGTCTTTTCCGTTTTTACCTACTTGGTCTTAGTCAAGTCTTGCACCAACACATATTTTTCTTCTTTTGTCAAAAAAAAAAAATATATCAAATTTTGTGTTAATCATGCATGATGTGTATTCTATTGTCGAAAAATTATGATTAAGAGTTAAACTTTGCGGGCAACTTCTGACCCTCAAATCATTTTAGAGTCATGTAAACTAATTTGCTCTAACATAATTCATGGACATCACGCCTCAAAGTTCTACCATCTTCAATTTAAATGCATAGCAACCATTTAAATATACATTGATGAACTCCTGTAATGGGTGGTGGGTTATAAATAATTGGGATCAATAAATTACTGCAAATATACACATACATTGGTATAGCATCCACAACAAACAAACTTAAAGAGCACAAATCAACTATACCTACCTTTTATACATACACCTACTTTAATAAAAGAGACTCTTTACAATAAATTGTAATTTTCTTTATCTAAGTATACCAATTATAATTATTTAATAAATGTGTATAGCATATTTTGAGATACATAATAAATAATTAAATAATTACAATTATTTAAACAATAATCACTTTTAATGCATTTTTAGAATTGTGTAACAATACTTATATTAGAATTTTCTCTTATATATTCTTTTAAATTTTAAGTTAGCTTATGGGTACTCAAAGAAACTCAAGATTTCTAGCTAAGAGATATTATTTTTTTTAATGTTTTTATTAATAATAACTGAGAACAATTATAATCAAATTTAACTTTTGAACTTTATAGCCATTTTTTCAAGTTAAAAACAAAAAAGGGGTTTTAGAGAGGGAAGCGAGGGAGAGGTTTAGGTGAGAAAGAGAAGGGTGGTTTGCTGGTAGAAACTCCCAAAGATAAAAGAAGAA
Organism: Tinospora cordifolia; assembly: GCA_030144865.1. Lineage (NCBI taxonomy): Eukaryota > Viridiplantae > Streptophyta > Magnoliopsida > Ranunculales > Menispermaceae > Tinospora > Tinospora cordifolia. The sequence continues at coordinate 7,527 of JAJIYU010016412.1, read as the reverse complement.
AGATATCATACAAGAGAGGAGTTAGAAATGGTGGGGGAGCTGCCTCCTTGGAAGATGGACCCCTTCATGCATGTCTACCATTTTTTTTATTTTTTATTTACTTTTTTATTTTTATTTTGACTGCTTCCTTTCCCTGCAACTTTAGTCAAAATAGGTTTCTTTTGCTTTCCGTCAAATCCTCTCTTTTCTTGCATTGCATGCACTCGATCGACCGAAAACTCAACACAAGTAAAAGAAAAATGTTACTCCGACCTTTTTCCGGGACGACATCTTCCTTATCCCATCGTCGTCCGATTTCCTCGAGGATCGCATCATGATCAGCTCCTCCTGGTTTGACCTCGGCCCCGACGATGCCCGTAAAATTGCAATTCATCGGCAATTCATCGGAATCCAATGTCTCCATTTGAACACGACACATTTGTAAGGTAGCATCCGCTAATGACGCGTGTCTCATTTGTTGGCTTTTGTCCTTTCTGCTGGACGGTTTTCACCGATGCGGCTCAGGGGATACGCGACACGCATTATAAATAATCTTTTAAAACAAAAACCCAAGAAGTCAACCACCATCTGTTTCAACGATTATGACTAGAGTTGAAATCTGGTGTGCATCGTCCTGTCATTGGATACCCAAAATCTGACAAAATTACAACGGTTTCCATTTTGCACCATCAGATCATAATCTGACGGTCTTCAAATTAAGTTTGTGTCAAACTTTAAAAAATAATAATAAATATTAATTCAGACGGCTATTGATCTTTAACTCATAACTTTAAAAAATCAACCACCATAGTAAACTAAATTTAGATGATCCGATATTATTATTATTATTTAATGTAATGAAAAAATTTGTTTTGAAATATAATAGGTATAGTCAATGAAATAATTAAAGAGATGACAGTGGTAGATTAAAAGGAGGGGATATTTATTTGTTTATTTATTTATTTATTTTATGAGAGGTGGTAGGAGTAACAGTAAGGAAAGTGGCATCAATGAGGGCATGTTTGGATTGACCATGGAAGTAATGAGAACAGAGAGAATCAGATGGGCAAGGAAGGGTAGCTTTTATTTCTCTTGCAGGGAAAACCAAACGTACAAAAGAGGTTGGTGAAGCTTTGTTAGACACCTCCTTTCTTTTTCTTCTCAGTGCTGGTTTCTCTACTAATTTGCAGAGAGTTTCATAGGGTTTTTTTCTTTTTTCTTTTTTTTTTTCTTGGTGGAATTAAGGGGCTTCTTCCTCCATTTATCTTCTTCTGTGTAAGTACATTTTTGGCAACAGAACCTAATTCTACAAGGGTTTGTAGCATTTGGGCTTTTCTTTATCTGTTTGCCTTTTTCTTGATTCTTGATGTTAGGTTTCAGGATCTGGGTATATTCTGTTCTTCGTTCAATGTTGTGAGTTTTTGTTAATTTTCCAGACTTTTTCCCCTCTTTTCTTGGTTTTTTTTTTTTTTTTCCCCCTCGATTGGTTTTTTGGAGCATTTCGATTTATTCATTGAGGTTGTAGAAGGACATTACAGCTTGTGGTAAAGGTAAACATTTTGGAATCTTACTGCAACTTGTCCTGTAATTTCCTTCTTTCTTTTTTTTTATTTTTTTTATTTTTTGGGTTTCAATGCCCTTGTTTTTACTGTGTTTGTTTTTGTTCATGTACAGCTTCTCGGCGTTGATGGACGAATCTCTGTGGCTTCAATGTTTTGGATAAAGCAAAAGGCCCATCTGCGTCTTCAATTGGCTTAGAGTCAGGAATGTCTGGTTGAGTTTCTGCCATTTTTTCCCCCTCCATGACAACACTTACTGGGTTTTTCAGATTTCTCCCAGCTTTTCTTTTGGAATCTTCTTTGTTGGGTCTGCTGCTGCAGAAAAGGGTTTAATTTTTAAACCTGGGTCTTCTTTGAAAACCTGCTCCTGCAGAAGAAAAAAAACAAAGATTCATCATTCATGCATCTTTCATTATGGAAGCCCATTTCGCACTGTGCTTCCCTCATTCTGGACAAGAAGAGCAGAAGAACACAAGGGGGTTCTTGTGGTGGTTTGACAGAGGAAGATGGGCAGAGGAAGCTCTCCACTCTCCGGCAATTGCAGGAAAACAAGCTCAGAGAAGCTCTAGAAGAAGCATCTGAAGATGGGTCTCTCTCAAAATCTCAAGATATTGATTCTGAATCCTTCTCAAATCAAGAGGGAGGAGAAACTGCCCTTGGAAGATCGAGATCCCTTGCAAGACTCCATGCCCAAAAAGAATTCCTTAGAGCTACTGCTCTTGCTGCAGATCGTGTCTTCGACTTTGAAGATTCAATTCCTGATCTCCGTGAATCATTCAATAAGTTCCTCACAATGTATCCCAAGTTTCAATCTTGTGAGAAAGTTGATCAGCTGAGATCAGATGAATATGGCCATCTCTCTAATATGTACAATAAGGTGTGTCTTGATTATTGCGGTTTTGGTCTGTTCTCTTATCTTCAGACTCTTCAGTATTGGGAATCTTGTGCTTTTAGTTTGAATGAGATATCTGCAAATCTGAGCAATCATGCTCTTTATGGAGGTGCCGAGAAAGGCACTGTTGAACATGATATCAAGAGTAGGATAATGGATTACTTGAACATTCCTGAGAGTGAGTATGGTCTAGTTTTCACTGTGAGCAGAGGGTCTGCTTTTAAATTGCTTGCTGAATCTTATCCTTTCCAAACGAATAAGAAGTTGTTGACGATGTTTGATCATGAAAGCCAATCTGTTAATTGGATGGCCCAGCGTGCAAGAGAAAAAGGAGCAAAGATTTACGGTGCTTCTTTTAAGTGGCCAACCCTGAAAATCTGCTCCACTGAGTTGAGAAAACGGATTTCTACAAAGAAGAGGAGGAAGAAGGATTCTGCAGTTGGGCTTTTTGTTTTTCCGGTTCAATCTAGGGTAACTGGAGCTAAGTATTCTTACCAGTGGATGGCATTGGCTCAGCAGAATAATTGGCATGTTTTGCTTGATGCTGGGTCATTGGGTCCCAAGGACATGGATTCGCTTGGGTTGTCCCTTTTTCGTCCTGATTTTATTATCACGTCCTTTTATCGGGTATTTGGCTATGATCCAACTGGGTTTGGTTGCCTCCTGATCAAGAAATCAGTCATGGCAAGCTTGCAAAATCAGTATGGGCATACTGGGTCTGGAATGGTGAGGATTGTTCCAGTGTTCCCACAGTATATGGGTGATTCTATGGATGGGCTAGTTGGGTTGCCTGAAATTGTAGACCATGGGATGGATGGAAGTGAAGAGCAAAAGCAAGAAACTAACCCGGGATCACAATTGCCAGCTTTTTCTGGTGTTTTCACTTCTGCTCAGGTGAGGGATGTATTTGAGACTGAAATAGACCAAGATAACAGCTCTGACAGGGATGGAGCAAGCACCATATTTGAAGAAGGGGAGAGCATTTCAGTTGGGGAAGTTATGAAGAGTCCAGTTTTCAGTGAAGACGAATCATCAGAAAATTCATTTTGGATTGATCTGGGTCATAGCCCCTACCGTTCCGACAATTCTGGTCAGTTGAACAAGCCCAAGGTGGGCTCTCCATTACCTCCTGCTTGGTTCACTGGAAGGAAAAATCACAAGCGAGTTTCTCCAAAACAAGCATCAATGATATCTAGAAGCCCAATTTATGATAATGGAGAGATTAACCTTGGACTGAATGAAAATCATGTGTTGTCTTTTGATGCAGCTGTGCTGTCAGTTTCACAGGAACTGGACCGTGTTACTGAGGTTCCTGAAGACTCAGAAATAGACCTTGCACCAGGAAAGTTCAGAAAGCATGGAGACTTCCAAAACATTTCTGAGATTCGGGAAGAAGTTGGAACTATAGATGAATCAGTAATGAGTTCTAGTTTGAGTGGACTTGCGAATGGATCTTTGGCCTGTAGCCATGGTGGCCTTGCAAATGGCACAGCTGTCGAGATTTGTGGAAAAACAAAAGAAAGCGCCATCCGGAGAGAGACAGAAGGTGAGTTTAGGCTGTTGGGTGGGAGGGAAGGAAGTAGATTTGCTGGAGGAAGATTTTTTGGTGTGGAAGAGAGTGAAAGAGTTATGAGTATGGCTCGGAGGGTATCTTTTACTGTGGATGTCAACCATAAAGAGCATCTGAGCCAGGGGTCGGAGCTAGCCGAAGTTGCTAATTCTGTCCTATGTGATGATGAATCTATCAGTGATGGAAATGAGGATGCACAAGAATGGGATAGGAGAGAACCAGAGATTCTGTGCCAGCATATTGATCATGTCAACATGCTCGGTCTCAACAAAACTACCCTTAGGTTGCGTTATCTGATCAACTGGCTAGTCACATCGCTATTGCAATTGCGGTTACCTCTTTCAGATGGTGGAAGAACAGTGCCCCTTGTGCAAATTTATGGTCCAAAGATCAAATACGAAAGAGGAGCTGCAGTAGCTTTTAACGTTAGAGATAGAAACAGGGGCCTAATTAATCCTGAAATTGTTCAGAAGCTTGCTGAGAAGAAAGGCATTTCTCTTGGTATTGGCATCCTTAGTCATATCCGGGTCATGGATAACTCGAAAGTGCACAACGGGGCTTTCAATCCAAATGAAACTACATTGTGCAAGCCAGTGGTAAATGGTAAATGTGACACCAAAAATATGCTATTAAGAGTTGAGGTGGTTACTGCATCTCTAGGCTTTCTCACCAACTTTGAGGACGTCTATACAATGTGGGCTTTTATTGCTAAATTTCTTAATTCAGACTTTGTCAAAGAAGAAGAAGAAGAATTACACGGCATTCCTGATGGCTCAAGTTCTGAAGCATAAGATGGGGGATGGGCATTCAATGTTCTCTTTCTAGGGCCATGGAAAATTGGCCTATCTGACATTGCCTTAGCCATTCAGGCACAATGTTCACTACGCGACACACTTTCAGGGAGCAAAGACCAAGTAGGCAATGCAGAAGCAACAAAGAAGCTTCAAAGGTACATTCTATGTGCGGTGTGTTTCCTTTGCTTCTTTGTTGGGGGATTTTCCATGGATATTAGTGAATTTTTTTATTCTTGTTTTTTCTTCCCTTCTTTTTTCCTACCACGGAATGTATTTTTGCTCTTTGGGTTTCTATAGAGTTTGCTTTTGAAATATGGTTCTCTGTATAGAGTGACGTTCCAGATGGATGACAGCACTTCAATCTTCCTCAGGGAGGCATTTCAATCCAAAGAGTATCACTTGAATTTCCTCTTTACACCCATATTCCCATCTTACTTGCTATTCGATGAGATGAATGGACACAAAGGCATGAACAGACAAAAAGATACTAGAATGCGTAGCCTCCCATTTGCCATTTTTTTTATTCAACTGTATGTTGGACGAGCCACACAAGACTTGTTAACCGAAATCTCTGATTTCATGTTATAGGACAATGAACCTTGTCTGAAAGATTCAATTTTAGATTTGTCTGTCTAGTATATTTCATATAAATTGGGAGATGCAGAAAGATACTGATAGAATTGAATTAAAATAAAAGTGGTTGTGATATTTACCATCTCCACATAATTTTTGATAAGGAGCAGCCTGCAAGGATCACATTGAGATGTCAAATATAATTTTTATTTTTATTTTTATTTTTCTGCAAATAGGATTTATAAATGGGCAGTTGAGACATGGGACGAGGCATTTTAATAATTAATAATAAGATAATGTCGTTGAAAGCTCGTGAGTTACGTCATATTAGGGAGCAAAGAGAATCACGCAAAGCAAATGGGAAAGAAGAAGAAAATTAATAAGTATTTATTTTGTAGCATTTGACTGATATGAAATTGAACACACTTACCAGTTCACAGCTTCGATTCCTTTCAGAATTATTAATATTAATTATTACTACTTGCTGGTGGGACAATCCCATTTGAATTCCTGTGTTGGCAATGGCATAATAATGCAAAGGGCTCCATCATGACCTTGGACTATAGTCTTTAGTCGAGTAGGTTTCTCCTTTTCAAAACAGTAGGCCTTGCCTTTTTTGGGTCCACCTCTTCCTAAAGTTGCTACTTCTAACAATTAAAAGAAAGATGCTGCATTATATAACACATACATGCTTCATCTCTTCTTTGCAAGTCCACCATCTGACTGGTGATGGTAGCTAATGATCATCACTGCCATGAGAACCTGCTTTTACAAGAGCCAAAATAAAATAAAGCTGCAAGACTTAGTTATACTAGCTGTCCCTCCCACCATAGCTAAGGACTCCTTGTCAATCTTCTTCATTACGTTCTGACATTATTTTATCTCTCTTTATATATATAGTGGGTACAGGCCAACCCAGTACTCGTAAAAGATTGTTTAAGGCAGTTGGGCACCTATAAAGCTCTTGCTTGACACAGCTGTGTGAACAGTTTAAATGCCACACGTGCACTCAATTGCTATCTTTGTATAAACTATTATTGCATGGTAGAGTAAGCAAGGAGGTGGTGTAGGTTTGAGTTTCAAGTTGAAGAAAAGGCAGGGAAAAGGTTGGATAATAATGCTGTTACTGAAGGAAAAAAAAAAAAAGCGAGAGCAGGCAGGAAAGTTACGTGTAGGAGGACGAGGTTATTGCAAAGGCTGACTTTTGTTAGTGGGCTGGTGACAGTAAAACGTTGACATATTTGGGTTGGTTGAGGTGGGTGGTGTGGCTCGTGCCGCCTGTGATTCAAATTTTTGAGTTCTTCATTGGAAAGGGAGGTGAAATAATTTGCTAACAATGCATCAACAATTTTAACATAAAATTTTTCTTAATATGTTGGTACATCGTCCCGTGTGTCTTGGTAGACATAAACAGGAGAACTCAAAGTCTCCAACTCCAACCATCATAACCTGACTCACCTTTGAACCATTTGAAGCCCCTCTACTCAATAAAGCAGATCAATGACGTTGAGAAAATCCCATGGATTTGGAGATTTAAGGGTGGGGTACCCATAAATAAGTGACTTCATCATGAGCTGACTCGTTTCTAGACTTCCATGGTGAACACCGCCAGAAAGAGTTTTCACGGCAAACCCACAATGCCAGAATTGAATGAAGAGGTAGGGAGGGTCTATGAATCCATCATTTTGATAAGGAAAGCAGTCTCCAATGCCGCTTCCTTACACTGCAAATATCTGTTTTCCTCAACAATATCAGTGGTTAAGTTGAGCACTATAGGGCGTCTTGGATCATAAAAAACTCGTTCACGAGCTCGGGCAACCCATTTGGCAGCTTCCCACACTCCAAACCTGAAAAATCAAATGTGTAAGAACTGTGGTCGAACTCCAATTCAACATTATGTACACATTGAGAAGCAAAAGAGTTCTACCAAATTTAGTATTCTAGTACACATGCCAAAGTGAAAACATGCAGAAGAATTGCCAGTTCAATTAGTAACTTTTGAAATGATGGCATCAAACAAGCGAACACATAGGCTTCTGCATGTAACATGAATTACACATACACCTCTCTTAACAAGGGACATTAAATAAAGCTGAACTCACAACCAACCACAAGGTTCACAGGAAATTCTCGCCTACAAGTAAATCAATAAATAGAGCT
>JAJIYU010016411.1:0-12163 GCA_030144865.1 Tinospora cordifolia | reverse complement strand
TACAATTTACCTTTTTTGGTTTAATTTTTTAGAATCTCACGATAAACATGTCAATAAAGAAAATATAACGTGAGGGCTGGAAGGTTCGCAAAGTTTTCTACGTGACTCAAGTGTGTTAGATTGATGTTTGAATAAGAACAAACAAAAGTCAACGATCCGTGGTCTGTCTTCTCTAATGGGACCCGTCTGCTGAGGGTCATTGGGCTTTCTCCACGTGTTAACTTTCAAGTGGTCGGACAGAATGATTGTACACGCCACTAGTTGCCAAACAACCACGTCAATAAAGTACAATTGAATCCATGAGAACTCGAGCACCGAATCAAAAACTCCACCGGACCGAAAGCAAAATCCTCCCACTCTTCCTGTGTGTCAAATCTCAGGTTCTATCTCTTCCCGTCTATCATCTCCTAGCATGGAACCTCACCGAGGCCGAGAGTGAAAAACTAGGGTTTTACGAGTTGCAGAGAAATGAAAATGGCCGGGGTTTTCTTGATTCAATCTCAACCGGTCTTGCTTTCTCCGCCAGCTTACCGAACCACAGCTGCTGCTTCTTCTTTTTCTTCTTCGTCTTGTTTGTTATGTTCTAATCGTCTCATTTTTCATCATCGGAGCAAACTTGCTTTCTCGAATCACAAACTGCCCGTTCTTCGGGGCTCGGTCGGAGTCGTCAGATTCAGTATGAAGTCTCCAATGCCGTCTCCGTTGCCAGACGGGATAGATGGTATGATTCAGGAACTGTTTGGTAGAGCGGAAGGTCTTCTTTACACGCTTGCTGATGCTGCTGTTTCTTCGGGCTCGGGTTCGATTAGTGGAGAGAAAGAGGGAGGAGATTGGCTCTCGGGGATTACTAATTTGATGGAGACTGTTCTGAAGGTGAGTGAACTGGAGATTCGATTTGAGGCAACTCGGTTTGCTTCGTATTTTTGGATCCAAAAATTCTGAAAACACAAGAAAACTTCTGGAAAAATAGTAGCTGAAAATTGTATATTTTTTTTAAATTTAGAAAACTGAATTTTTAACAGCCAAATGTTTTAATTACGAAAAGAGTTTCAGAATTTTTAACAGCTGGATGTTTTAATTACGAAAATAGTTTTCTAAATCTTAAAACTTTAAAAAATGATGAAAATAGTTTTTGAAATTGTTTGATGTTTGGTTCATGGGCTTCGAAGAGAGTATTTTTCAGATTTTTATTAAGAAAACAAGCTGTATTTAGGAAATGACGAAATGTCGTTTCCTAGACTTTATCCCTTTGATTTGTGTTGTTCATATTTTCTGATTATGCATTCCGGATACAGTTTTCTGTGACAAAAAAAAATCTGGAAATGTAAAAAACTCGTTTGGTTCGTGGATTCCAAAAACAGTTTTTTCAGCTTTTTATTAGGAAAAACGAGCTTTTGTTTTGAAATAGTAAAATGCCATTGTCTAATTTTTCTCTTTTTGGATTGTATTCCTGTTTTTGGATCACGAATAAACACTGCCTAGTTTTTGAGATGTTGGGATTTGAGTGAGATGGTGATTTTGTAGGTTTTGAAGGATGGGCTGTCAGCCTTACACGTACCATATGCTTATGGCTTTGCAATTATTCTTCTTACTGTTCTTGTTAAGGCTGCTACATTTCCATTGACAAAGAAACAGGTAGCGATTGTTCTCATGTCGTTTTCATGCAATTTTTTATAATTTAGTGGTTGTTGAGTTTGATGGGTAAAGAATTGGTATATGAGTGAACTTCTTAATAATTATTATTGAAACAGGTTGAATCGGCCATGGCAATGCGATCATTGCAACCTCAAGTAAAGGCTATCCAACAACGGTATGCTGGAGATCAGGTGCTTTATCTTATTGAGCTCTAGTGGAATTTCTTTGGCTTAAAGTATATGATTCATTCCATAGTAGGCCAACACACTCAAAATAAGCAATTGGTTTACTAAGTACATGAGACTCCCACCATTGCAAGGTTTGTAAGGGACCCTCTATATAATCTTACAGAGACATGGGAGAGGTTGTTTTTAGATTCAAACCATGACCTGTAGGTCACAATGAAGCAATCTCACCTATTGCTCCATGGTCTGCCCTTCTTCTTAGCAAAATAAGCATCATGGGATTAAATGGAATTAAAGCATACCTCCTCCCTAGGTAAAGAGGGCTTGGGTCGATATCTGGGTATAAAGCTTTGTCATGTTCTTTCATAGATCAGTCGTTCATTAGAAATGGAAACTGAACAGGGAAACAGAATTTGACACCTTTGGCTGTTGGGTTAGGGCATTGCTGACATTAGTGTGACTCAATGACCGAGAGTAAGCACATCAGGAACTGCTCATACTGCTGGATTCATATTAAAAAATATATCCTTTCATTGTATCAGCCTAGCCTACAATATCAAACTGTTGATTAAACTTTGAGAGTCCATGAGATCACTAATATGTTAGTTGGAACCAATTAGCACTTATTATGCATTATGACTTTGAAGAAAATTCCTTTTTTTTTCCTGTTCTATAATTTAAGAGAAGGCTGCAGACCATATTGGATTGGAATGGAAGTCTCACCTAATTTGTTTTTAATTCTTAGTGTCTCCAGTGCCATCCATTTAAATTTTTCCCAGAAGGCTATTAATAGTAAAATTCGAGTGTCATTTAATTGATGATTCCTAACTCTAACTGGTTATTACTAATTATGGCTTACTAGTAAAAAGTAGTCCTAAGTTTAAGAGTTTATCAAGTTAAAACACATTATTTGATGAATATTTTCACTTATAATGGCTGATTGTCCCGTGTTTGTCTCTTTGCAGGAAAGAATACAGCTTGAAACAGCTCGCTTGTACAAACTAGCAGGTGTAAACCCATTGGCAGGTGATCATCCTATCATGTTATTTTCGTAGCTTAACTGGAGAACCATTTCTTATTCTCAATGAAATGCTTTTGCTTATGTGACATGTTTTTGGGAAACCTTTTGCATAGCCATTTGGAAGGGCTGGTGAGGGGGTTTGTTTATATCTTACTACTTGGAAATTGGGTAGAGTCTTTTTTTTTCTTTTTTTTTCTTTTTAGATTCTTAGTATGATTTTTGGATGTAATTCACTTTTATCTCAGTTCCTTGGCATGATAATTGGACTAGAAAACCTTGCTTTATGGTGTTTATTTTTCCTTTTTCTTTTTTTTTCTTTTGAAAAAAAAAAATCCTGGAAAACAAGGATTGCTATGCTTTGCCTGTTCCAATGATTTTGTTTATCTGCATGTTTATTCTTGAAGGTTCCTGGATTTGTTTCTTTGTGATATTTTCCTTCATTATTAGCATTATTTTCGAAAGGCATAGTACTAGTCTACTAGAGCCTGTTGATGGTCTGCATGTTACTTTGTATTGTTAGGAAGAGGGGATTTTGGTTGCATCTATAATTTGCAGCAGCTTGTTGACGCTAAAACTTCCTTGATTATAGATATTAGCTTCTAGAAAGACTTTCCTTATGTGTTTTTCATTGTGTTTTTGGTATATTTTGTTTGTTTCATCGTCTTTTGTCCCTTTCCATGTTCTTTCCCTTAATGATTGATTCCTTTTGTCAAGTTTGAACTTTGAATTTCTGTTGCTGCATTTCTTTGTCTTATGGCTATCCTTCTTTGAACTTTTGTTATAGGGTGTCTTCCAACTCTTGCTACTATACCAGTTTGGATTGGACTCTACAGGGCTCTTTCAAATGTGGCAAATGAGGTGCATCCCCTGACTGGTCTTGCTGGTTTTGATGCTTTTTCCCTAGCTGCTTACATCCATTTATTTATTTATTTGTTTATTTTGAATAATTATTTTTGTTTATTTTTTAGGGACTCCTTACCGAAGGCTTCTTCTGGATACCTTCCTTGGCTGGTCCAACCACAATTGCTGCTAAACAAAATGGCAGTGGGTTCTCTTGGCTTTTCCCTTTTGTAGTAAGCACACAAAGTCATTTAAAAATTCCTGACTCCATTCAATGTTTCTGTCTTTTCATTTTTATGTGTCCTCACATCGAAAGGCTTAGAAGTAGCTGACTGATTACATTTTGTAGTTGAAATTATTTAGTGGTGGCACAGGACAGGCTCGTGCTCCCAAAGTGTCACGAGTTCAATTCTCGCTACCGCCACTCGTTTCGTTGTCTCCCGGGTCCGGGCCTTGGGGCGGGCGCGGGTGCCCCCTGGTGGATTAGTCGGGAGAACAAAGAAAGACCCGGATATCACCATGTCTTCAAAAAAAAAAAAATTATTTAGTGGTGGAATGACTCAAACTTTAAAAACTATTATCGTTTATATCAATCAATGAGATTTTCAGTTTGGTCATAACTAAACAAACAGGTTAACCTGCCTTACCTTTTTATTAAAAAAGGATTTCTTGAATTTTATTAATGCATTAAAGAACAGTGAAGCCATCTATATACAAAAAAAATTCAAGGGTAGTAGGTTACATTTGATTGCTCTTTTTCTTTACTAACTTATTTAGGATCTGAAGGTATTGTTGCAAACATAGGTAGAAAAAATAAATTTTTGGAGGATGCACTCTTGTAATTGTTCACCACTTTAGTATTAGGATTACTAATAAACAAGTAATTACTATCAGTATCAGATGAACTAATCACTTCATGTTTTTGGAATAGGGATTAACCATCCTTTTTTTTTTTTGTAAAAGAAACCAATAATGATATTATATAAATAAAGAGAACTATACAAGCAAGGGGCCACCACTACGGAACGTCACCCACCACACCCCCAAACTACAAAATATTACCTCACCCATGCATCCATTTCGACATGGAATAGCCTTTTGACAACGAGCAATTGCTAATCCAGAACGACGCAAGAGAAAGAGACGCCTCCCATACATCGTTATGGGAGCTACATCTATCTTCAAAAATCCTATCGTTTCTCTTCTTCCACAAGCACCACACTATTGCAAGGCTCGCCACCATCTAATAAACCTAAATCTCTAATTGACATCTTTCCAGTAAGGACAAACACAACTAGAAGACTCAATGCTCCCCCTCTCTAGGGAGGACATAAATTGACCCACCTACATACTCCATACAGAAGATGCTAAAGGACAATGAAGTAAAACATGATCCATTGACTCCCCATCTGCCTTACATAAAATACAACACATGGGAGACAAATAGTAACTCGGGCACCGCCTTTGAAGCAAATCCCCCGCATTGACTTTTCTCCTATCCACCACCCAAGCTAGGAACTTAACCTTAGAGGTCACTGGAGTCTTCCATAGCTCCTTCAGAAAAGGAGAGAACTGCGAATCGTGCTCCCCCACGAGGGAACGGAAAAAGGACTCGGAAGAGAACTCCCTAAACCTTTCCTCGAGCCACACAATTCTATCTTCCCTATCCTGCAACACTACCTCCCTAAGCAAAATACTGAGCTCTTCCTCTTCACTCCTACTCCTCCTACTCCCAAACGGCCGAAGATGGAAGTCCCACCGATTCCCCACCTCCACCGCGGAAGAATCATAAAAATAGGAGACCTTGCAATTTTGACCCAAAGACCTTTTGCAAATCCTTGGAAAAAGAGATGCAAATGTCTTAGTCCCCAACCACACATCCTCCCAAAACCTAATAGAATCACCTTGGCCTATCTTCAACCAAACACGAGGATCATAAAATTGATGGATTGAATGGATAAACTTCCACGGACTTCTGAATGTTGAGTCTCTCTTGACAGTAGCATCTTTTGGAATTTTGTTCTCTAAGAGATACCTTTCTTCTTGTTTTATTCTTTTCCTTCTTTCAATGCAGTTATCATGATCTGTATGAACTAAAATTACTCAAGTATCAACTAAATGACCAATTTAAAATTCCTATTCAAGTATCAATTGCATGATCAAACTTAAGCAATTCATGCAAGCAACTGGTACATACGATCTGATTCAGTTAGACTAGAATTTCGAAATCCAGCTCAAACCCGTTTTCTGACTGAAATTGTAAGAGTTTATTTATATATTTATTGAGAGGAAACAAAAGTTCGTATATTGATAAATGATAATCACTAACTGTACACAATACACATCTTAACCACAAGTAGTGGCTCAGAAGTGTCAATCAAAACAAAAGAAAATGATTTCCTGGTACCTAACCCTGAATCCTGTCCCACATGCACCTTCATACATGAGTTCCAACTAAACAACCATTCTAACACTAAGACTCCTTTGGCTAATGATGACACAAAAGTCCAAAGATTAGTTGTATGTTTGATTTGTATGTCCGTTTTTGAACATCTTCTAAACATCCTGTTATTCCTTTCTCTCCATATCGCCCACAATGTAGCAAGAAATGCTATTTGCCCCAATGTTTTCTCCTCATTGGACAAGGATGGAGTGTGGCTTAAGACAAACTTTCAACCAATGTTGGTGGCATGGATCTTCCTCCTGCGAAGAATATCTGTTCTTTCCATGCCCATTTTGTGAAGATACACTGGCAAAAGAGATGTCCTAAGACAGCTCAGTTTTACATTACAGGTTTTAACTTATATTTGGTTAAAATAACACTTGTTTACACTGTTTTTTTGAAAAAATATGTTGATGTTTCTGCCAAGAATTGTTATAATTATTGTTTTCAGTTGCTTTATTGTGATATAGTGTTGCTGTCTAATTAGCAATTATCATTAAATTATTAAGCATCTCTGAAATTTGGACAAGGAGGTATCATTGCTTTACCCTCTATCAGACACTTGTTTTTTACAAGCTATGAACTGCTATCATCTGAGTGTTGTTCTATTGAGGGACCAGATTCTTGGTCACTCATATTCGTTCATAAGCTTTTAAGAGCTGATTCTCATGCTTAAATGTCTGATTTTGTGACAGGATGGACATCCGCCTCTTGGATGGTCTGACACGCTCGCATATCTAGTGTTACCTGTGTTGCTTGTTGTTTCACAATATGTATCAGTTCAAATCATGCAGTCATCACAGGTTTCTAATTTTTGACTTTTCAGTTCAGATTTTTTTGTTTGGTCGCATTAAGTTCTTTAAGTTTCAGTCTTGACCTAGATATTTGCAAACAAATACACTATTCATTAATGTGCATGGGCTTTATGATTGCAATTCAAGTGCAGTTTAAATTCACAAACTCCGTAATGATCTGGCTCCAACTCAACATTGTAATATCAAATACTTAGCTAACCTAGAGCCTGGGTTATGCACCTTAGTTTTCTTGATATAATTAATTTGCAAAATTATTGTCTTTTAGTTGGTAATTGAAGTATACACATTTTCGTTCTTTCTTTCTTTCTTTTTCTCTTTTTTTCCCCCTTTCACTTTCAGGTTAATGACCCAAATATGAATAACTCTCAAGCTATAACAAAGTTTCTTCCCTTGATGATTGGTTATTTTGCTCTTTCTGTACCTTCTGGGCTGAGCCTTTATTGGTAAGTGGATCTTATCTTTGTGTTTTCTGCATGTTTGTGTGTGTGAGCTTGCTCATGTGGTTTGGATGTGAGACTTCTTCAAGAAGCTTTTTATTGTTATTGGTAAAGTACACTGCTTCCTCATTTTCTTCTTGAGGTTTATTTATTTATTTTAATGTTTAGTGGATCCTAACCTCTTCCGGACTTTTTCATGTCCTTCTGCTGCTCAGGTTAACAAATAACATATTAAGCACAGCACAGCAGGTATGGTTTCAAAAGCTTGGAGGTGCAAAAGATCCTGTAAAGGAGTTATCTGAGGATATTATTAGGGCTGAGAAACAAAAACTTCAAGAATCTGCTGCTAATGAAAACTTGAAGAAGGTAGTGGAATCCAGTAAAGAAGATAAATCAACCGCAGGAGGACAACTGCGTCCTGGTGAAAGGTTGGTAATTAATAACTTTGTCAGCTATGTTATGTTAATAACTAATTTAGCTTGTCTTATTATCATTGTTTTGTGCTTTTGCAATTGCAGATTTAAACAAATTAAGGAGCAAGAGGCAAAGAGAAGGCAACAAAGGGAAGAAGAGAAAAGGAAAGCAGCTGCACAAGGAAATGGAATGATAAATGAGGGGCAAAAAACTGAAATAAAGCCTCATAAGACTGACGATGTGATAACTGATGCCAGTTCAATTGAATCAGGGAATCAAGGAGCTTGGTCTGTAACTCACGTGCAAGCTTCTACTGAAGCTACATCTGCAAACCAAACAGAAAGGCCTGAGTCTAATGTAAGACTTGCTGGTGATGATAAGGTTGGAGGAATGGATGAGCAGCATTCATTCGAAAACCTAGATAAGGTAGACTTCACTCTGAAAGCATGCCTTGAACTTTCCTATTTACATGATTACATCTTTTTGGTGATTTGGTAACCGGACCTGAGAAATACTTTCATGCTTTGCTGGCTTCTTGATCCATTTTTGTTTTTGTGTTTTTTTTTGTTTTTTTCTTGCTTATTGTTTTGTAAGTTCCATTTGTTTGATTAATGCGAGCCATGAAAAAATGCAGTTCTATGCTATGCTTTATATGAATGTGCATACACATAAGTATTGATATTTGTGTAGGGATATATTTATGTATGCATATTTAGTCTATTGCATTATATGTTTTGCATATTTCAGATAAATGCAACCTTGACAGTGTAAAAAAAAAAGTACATGGCTAGTTAGGATGAGTTATAGATGATGAAGCTCGTGTGATCAACTTTAAGGATTAGAAGTGTAAATAATAAAATGCAAGTCATCTCTCCGATAATGGAGATGCATGGTCAAGATAAACCAAGAGAATTCCAATACTTGTCTGTTTCTAGAAAAGATCCTTTTTGTGTCATTTTCCATTTATTTGCTACAAAATTTTCTGTTCCATGTATCTCCTTGATGTACAGTTATATACTTTCTATTACACTTCATCTTTACTTATGAAAAATATTTACCCATTCTATATGCTTGTCTGTTGTTCAATTGTGAAGTTCCAGGCGGATGCAGATGCAGTAGATGCATCAACTCCAGCAGAAAATACCCAACGTGAAAAATTGGAGCAACTGACCCAAAGAGATGAAGATTAGATACCATACCATGCTTTGGCATTGCAGCCTCAAGTGAAGGAGACCAACTGGGCATTAGTTGATTGGGATAACAAATTGAATTCCCCTCGGTTTCTCTTTCCTTCTGCACTACACAAAAGTAACGCGACATTGCTCTGTTTACTCACTGATATACATCTGGTTATGGAACTTTACTTCATCATTCTCGGCAATGTCTCTTAAGAGCTGTTAGTTATATAGACAGTAGATCACTCCCCACGTCAGTTAATGGGTGGATATTTCATGACTGAAAAGACAAAAGGAAGAAGAAAAAGGAGTAGAAGAAGAAAGGTTTCATGTGTGAATCGTGCAAGATCATTTTCTTCTTAAAAGGCTTCTCTACCCTGGTTTGTAGGAGCCAGAAGTCTTGGGTCTCCTGGCTCCTTGTATTTCTTTAATGTATTACTGCCTTGAAATAATCAAAAGAATGTTCTTTCAATTTAATGAGTACAATGGCAGGAATGAACTGCCCAAAAGCTTCATTTATCTATTAGATTAGCACTTGGAGAAAGAGAAATGTACTTTTCATGAATTTATTGACATGTCTCACATTAAATTACATAGCAAATAGAAGGTATTTTCATAGACATGCTCTTTTAATAATTTCATTTAATGGATTTGATGCCATTCACTACACTGTTCTCAGAGAAAACAATAGCTAATACTGCTCCTAATTCCCAAGTTTATTTTTCACCTGAATGATAAATTGGATTCTGTTAACAGTTTTTAAGAACAAAATTACTTTCCAAGTACTTCACCAAAGTAATGTTTAGAACAAATTTTCTTATCTTTTATTAATAATTATTTTTTCCTCAGCTGCACCTTATTATAACAGTATATCAATCCATTGTAATCGGTATTTTCTATTGACATGCATATAATTGCTAATTTCAGTTGTGATTTCATGAAAAAATGTTGAAAATACTAAGTGATATATTCATTTTGTTATCCGGTTAATCTAATTTGTGAGAAATAGGAATGTAAGTGTAACAATTACAGCTGAATGTGTGTAACAACGATTTATACAACTACGGTTATTCAGTGGATATTAATGCTTTTACACACAACAAAATGTACTACATTTTTTTTTTTTAAATTATATTTTTTACAGTTATCTTACCAATTATAATTTGCTTATCTTACCTCAAAAATTACTAAAAAAAAGACAAACATACTCTTTTATATTGCGAAAATAAAATAAATAACTGCAAACAATGTAACAGAGAATTGAAATAAAATTAGAAGAAATAAGAGGAGAAAAGAAACTTATTTATTAACAGAACTTTTGGATAATTTCATATTACAGAAATATAAAGTGAGGACTTATTTGTAGAAGTTTTTTTTTTTTTTTTTCGTCGCTAAGTAATCTTTAAGGACTAAGATTGATTTCTTCATTATTAAAAAAGATCAAGCAATGTGGATAATTTCTTCTTTATTAAGAAATATCAACGGCTCTGGTTAAGTAATTGATTGTATTAGCATCGTGTCATTAATTATATTAGCATTGCGTTATTAGTTGTACCAACGTATCATTATTGCATCAACAAGTTGATAAGATAGACGTCTATATTATTTAATTATATTTATAACATTTTAAATGGAAGCTGCCATTTCAAAAAAAAAAAAAAGAAAAAAAAAATTAAAACCTCTCAAATGATTCTTCCTTTTCTTTCCTACACCAAATAAACCCTAGCCTTTCACTTTTTGTCATTTTTCTAGACAAATTGCTCACTTCTCTTTTTCTTTTTATTCTTTCCTACGCTGAATGACTGCTAGCCCCTAGTTTCTTCTAGTCCCTTCTCTTCTTATTCTTCTCTCCGTTCTTCCATGAAAAAAAAAAAAGAAAAATCCCAAATCACTCAACGTAAAGGATTTGACCTTTCATTATACAATAACAAATATAATCTAAATTATATATATATATACCAAATACTGTCAAACATTATCTCAACACAATGATCTGCCATTGCAATTGCAAATAGTGTAGAGATTCTACAAACTTGATGAAAGAACTAAAAATCCATAAATATCAATGTAAAATTCTAACAAAAAGTATTTAGAATAAGAACAAAATAAAGATAGAGAAAGAAGAATAAAAATAGAAGAATGGTGTGAGATTGGATGAATTGTTAGGATTTTGTTGAAAGAAGATGAAGGGTAATATTGATGATGTGGTAGGTTCAAAATATAGAGAGTTAGATAGAAATACCATAAATATTAAGGATCGTTTTATAAAATTCACTAACATTTTTAGGTTTGTATATTATATTTTGTGGTGTATATAAGACTACTTTGGTAATGTACATGTGACTTGTGCACAACATTAACAAAAATAACATAAATATAATAGTAATTAAAAATCAAAAGAAACACTAAATACATTAAGGGTAAAGGCATCCCAAAGTTACCAGTTCAAGCATTTATTCCAAATTGAAGGCTCAGTATCCATAAACAATTGCTTATATCTATATCTATATCTATATCTATATCTATATCTATATCTACATATATATATATAGTTTTATACTTGTAAATATTCTCTTCATCCAAAACATTTTATATTGTTATGTATATATTTTCACCTAAGCCCTGCTCAACTTGTAGGCATAAAATTGTGAAAATTATGAGTTTTTTCCCAACATTTTGTTCGGTTTTTTCTTTTTCTTTGCTGTTTAGATGTTTTATAATCCAAAGCAATAGACATGTTCAAACACAAATCTTAGCTAAGTTTAAGTGTTGTTGGTAGGGAAGTTCATAAAGACTGAAAAATCGAAAAATTGAATAATTGATTCGATTCAGTTTAGTTTTTATCACATTTGGTTTAGTTTTCAGTTATATATATATATTTAAAATACTAATTGTTTCGGTTTGGATTGTGGTTTATATATTTAAAAACCTTATAAAACCAAATCGACTGATACAAGAGTATGAAAATATCATTTTGTTTAATCTTGAAAAGATACAAGAGTAAATGTAGAAGCAAGGTTAAAATTTTTTGAATATACTAATTGTCTTTAATTTATCTAAATTTAACTACTCAATATTAATAATTTGAGTATTGTATGTATATATATAGAAGAGTGATTTACCGAAAAATTTTAATAAAAAAAATAATGAATATAAACATATTTTATGTTTTAATTAAATGATAGAATTAGATGTAAT
>JAJIYU010016410.1:0-12172 GCA_030144865.1 Tinospora cordifolia | reverse complement strand
TAAATAAAAATAAAAAATAATAATAATTTGCTCTGAATATTGATAAACAAATGGAAAATTTACTTTCAAACCAGAAAATTCTAGTTTGGTGGTGAATTTGGAACTTGGAAGAAGATTGGATTTGGGCGGTGAGTTGGTCGAAATTTTTGGATGAACAAAGCAAGAAAAAATCTGGATTTGAGGTTGAAGAATAAGAACCGAATCTGAAGAAGAAGAACAGAAGAAGAAGAAGAAGAAGAAATCCAAATTAGGGCTTTAAATTTCTGGGTTTGATGTTTATGAACTCAAGGAAGAAAGAAGAGGAAACAATTTTGATTTTTTGGGATCTTAGAACATCCATGAAATCAAGGAAGAAGAAGCTGAAAGTCAGATTTTCGTTGGAAAAAAATTTGGTTCGTGAATCATGAAACAGAGGAAATTTTGTGGGTAAGTTTTCGTTCGTGACTTCAGTTAAAATCTAAAATCGTGACTCAAAAATTTGAATTTGGTTTTGGATATTTGAGTTCAGCAAAGATAAAAGAAGAAAACAACTGCACAAAAAAAATCCTGAAGTTGTTGGTTTTCGGTTCATTTTTCTAGGTTCACAGTTGATAAGAACAAAGAAATAGTGCTAAATTTTTTGGGTTCAAAATGGTGCATCATTTTGGTTGGAAATTCTGATGTGTGGTGTGTTTTGATGAATTTTCGATTGGGAAAATTGAGAACAAAGTGGAAATTTAAGTGAAGAACATGAATGAAGTGTGTTTTGATGGTTGCTGAAAGTGTTTAAATTTCTGAAACGTGTTGTATGTTGCTGGATAGAAATTGAGTTTGCTGGTTTGTGATTTGGGATTTTTTGATGCTTGCTGGTCGTGGATCAAGAAGAGGAAAAAAAAAATCCAATTTGGTTTGTGCGTTCACCAAAACAGAGGAAACAACCTCTAAATGTTTTATTTTTTGGTGTGTGGTTGAGGTTGTGATTTTTTATTTGAGTTGCTAATGGTCATGAGTCATCATGGAAATGAAGATGGAAGTTGAGAATGACTGACTTTGGGCATGATTCAGATCTAAAAAAAAATTCAGATATGAAATTTGGAGAAATGCTGGTGCGCTTTGAAGAAAAAGATAAATAGTGCGTGATGCATTTCAAGATTTGGGGCGTCTTCAAATTTTACTAGTTCGGGTGATGTTGAACGAAGAATGAAAACCAGAATTTCTGGCTATTGTTTTTGACCATGACAAAGGTTGCTGTGGTATGTACGAAGAAGAAACAATAGCAGGTACTATTGTTGGCGCGAAGGAAACAAAGAGAGGTAAAATACATATATTTTTAGATTTTTAATTTTAGATAAGTTGAAAGTTATCTTTCTTTGATTTCAGATGTGAATAATAAAATTTGGAAAATTTGAGCTTTAGAAAAAAAAAAAACAAAAACATATAGAAATGTAAAAGCCTTATTCAATATTTGGTATAAAAAAAATATTATTTTTGATGCTTGTGGATTGTGATAGATGCTTAGAATATAGATATCAAATCTTAGAAAATTCGAAGTTTGGAATATTAGAAATCTAAATTTATTTAAAAGCTAGATGTAAATAATAAATATTAGAATCCTTTTTATTCAAATAGAAATTTATTAAGTCATTTAAGAAAAGTCTTAAGATAAAATACTTTTATTTTAGAACATAGAATTTATGAAATCTATAATTTAAATTTAATATTGAAAATGAATAATTTATTTTAAAGAATGACTTAGGAATTTTTAAATAATAAATTAGTAATTTAGAGATTAATTAAATCTTTAAATATAAAAATCTTATTTGAGTGTAATCTAATTTATTGAATATGAAAGAATTATTGTAGGAGTTCAAATTTAAGTCTTAGTTCTAATGTAAATAATTATTTGAAAGTGAATAAATTGTAGAAGTTTAAGAAATTATTTTTAGATTCAAAGTTTAAATTAGTAAAAATATTATTTTTTATAAAATATAAGCTTAAAGATATTTTGAACCAAATTTGCATAAACACTAAGGACTTAGAAAATAAATTAAAATAATCTTTATTTTCAAATTTGGAAGCCTTATTTTAATCCAAATAAATTTAGTTAAAATTTATATTAAACTTTATAATTATTTTAGAAATTAATTAAGCTTAAGAATAGTTTTGAATGAGATTGAATATAACCTAGGAACTTAGAAATTTTCATTGATTGTTAAATTTTAGATTTTACAAGTTTAGAGTATCGAATAGGTCGAAAGAAAGCAAGGTAGCCCTAAAGATCTGTGGAATCAGGTAGGCATGATTTTCTTACTCATACCTATTATATGGATTTAAAATTCAAAGTATTTGTTTCAATAATTCTAGGTTATTAGAATTTTAATAGGAAATTGATTGTTTGATATGCTTGAATGATGTGTGATGAATGATTATTTAATTATTGCATACATAAATAGGAAAACATGCACTTAGATTTCATCATTTATTCATGTAAGCTATCATTTTCAATAGCATGCATTATTTGATTAATTTTCTATTGTGTTGTGTGATGCTTGGAGTGATTGAATTTGATTGTAAAACTAAAATAAGATGAAGGATTATTAAGAATCCACGTACCAGTGCGATCGATGAGCCTGAAGCGGATCGAGGTGGTATCTCATAGGGACCATTGCTTGAGATTGACTAGCTACAAGGCAGATCGTAGGTATTTCCAACCTTGCACTGCCTACGGAGCTTGAAGTCTTTGGGAGACGGTATGAGTTGTGGTAAGTACTATCTCTTAGACTGTGATATTGAGATATGACTAATTTTAGATGGTATTTGAGACCTTCTATGATTACGATTAGATTAGGTCACGGGGAATACCGAGACGCATCTCAACCCTCTTTTGGTTTCAGACTTTGACCAAAAATCAAATGAATACTCGAAACGCCTAATATTTGAAAGTATTTGTAATGTTTTGGGTTTTGATCTGTATAATGCGTGTGATGTGTAGAAATGATTCACTGTGCGTTCGAACTCACTCCTGTTTTATTTTTCAGGTACACATGGATGTAGAGTACTATAATCTACGTTAGAAAACTCTTACTATTGATTGACAATCTCATGGGGAGATTATTCGAAAAAGGAGGATTAGAGGTTCTATGTATTTTGCTTTATTTTGTAATAGAACGACATGTATATTTTTCTTTTGAGTTTAATACCATTGTTTTACTATATTTATTTTGATTTAGATTTCAGTCGCCCATGTTATTAAACGAAGTTATATGTTTAGCAATTACTATTTTAAAAAAAAGTTTTTGAAGTAATTCTGCTGTGTAATTTGTAATTTATTATTTATGATTTATGATTTAAGTTTGTTTTTATTTAACTGTGAAAATTCAGTGAACACAATGAAAGTTAATTTGATCTTTTATCTTCTATAGAATTATGTTTTCAAATACATTTATTTGAGAATAGTTATCATGGACTTGAATTTGAAGAAAAAGATTTTGATAAAAGAAAAATTTTACGTAGCATTCTGATTCTCAATGGACGACGTCCGATTGAGAGTTGGGGTGTTACAGGATGTGCTAGGGGCTACTGGACCCTGCAGAGTTATGTTGGCTACATGTCAGTTTAAGGGACCAACTAGGAATTGGTGGCGAATGCTGAAGACAAATTCGAACACCGACGTTTGACACATGAACTGGGAAGAATTCAAAGAGATATTTTAAGAGAAATTATTTCCAAAAGCTACACAAGTGCAGATGGAGGCTGAGTTCATCAAGTTAATTTAGAAAGACATGATGGTATCTAAGTATGAGGTCAAGTTTACTAAATTGGCTAAGTTTCCACCTAAACTGATTAGGGATGAAAAAATGACAGCCTGCAAGTTTGCAAAAGGCCTGAAGATTGAGATTTGCAGAGTAGTGAACCCAATGTGTTTGAGGACTTAAAGAGAGATAGTGGAGAAAACACTACTAACGGAACAAGAGGTCAACTTCGAGTAGAAGTTGAGAAACAAGGGCAAGTGACCAAGCAATAACGAAGAGTGCCAAGGGAACCATCCTCAAAGGCAGTAGACTCAGAGTAGAGTTCATAAGCAGCAGGCTCAGAGAGAAGGAGCATATTACAATGGTGGGTAGAAGAGACGCCTTGCCAAGGACTGTTAGAACCAGGGACTACAGAGATAGATCCAAAGGCAGAATAATGGTCAGGGCAAGAACCAAGGGGGGCATGGAAAGCAGCAGCCACAACAACACAACCTCAATATCAGTAGGGCAGATGAAATCAGTTTTGAGTGTTCGCTATTGACGGTGGATAGGTAGACCTAGCCCTGGCTATCGAAGGTACATTTGTACTGTTTAATGTTGCTTTTCAGATATTGTTTGGATTGGGTGCCACTAAGTTATTTGTGTTAGAAAAACTAATTAGGACATTACAACTAGTAACGTCCACACCACCAGAACTATTGTATGTATCCATTTTCATAGGAACTACATTGACTGTCCAAAAAACTTGTACATGTGAGTTGAGATTTGGAGATAAAATTCACAACTATTAACCTTAGAGTGTTACCTTTCCACGGTTATGATATGATACTAGGCATGGACTGGTTAACACAATACCAAGCTCAAATTGATTGCTTGAGCCGGAGAGTTACATTGACTCTACCATCTAGTGAACTAGTGAAGGTCAAGGAGGATATGAAAAGATTACCCCGAAGCCCTATGACCACTATGCTGCATTGCATAAGGCAAAGTGAGGACTTCGCACAAATTTTGGATTATGATATTAGGGAATCGAAACAGGTATCGGTAGTGTGAGAGTATCCAGATGTGTTTGCTAAGGATTCACTTGGACTAGCACCACATAGACAGGTAAGTTCAAGATTGAATTGCATCCAGGCACAAATCATATAACCATTCCTCCCTATCGAATGGTGCCAGTGGAGTTGATTGAACTCAAGACACAACTAGATGAACTCCATAAGAAGGGATTCATTAGGCCAAGTGAATCACCATGGGGAGCTCCTGTACCATTTCTAAAGAAGAAAGACGGCTCAATGAAGTTATGTGTTGCCTACAAGAAGATCAACCAAGTGACCATAAAGAATAAGTATCCTTTACCCAAGATAGATGAGTTGTTCAATCAGTTAAGGGGAGCCATTCATTTCTACAGACTGATCTGAGGTTAGATTATCACTATTCAAGGATTAGGGAGGTAAATATTCATAAGATAGCCTTTGGGAATCGATATGGGCATTTCGAGTTCACAGTGATGTCATTTGGTTTGACCTATGCACTAACTGCATTCATGGACTTGATGAACAAAATATTTCGACAGTATCCGGATCAGTTCATAGTGATAATCATGAATGATATCCAAATCTATTCCAGATTAGAAACTGAACATGTAGAGAACTTGAAAATTGTGTTGGCAACACTGAGGAAATATGGATTGTATGCTAAGTTTAGAAAGTGTGAGTTCTAGATGAAGAAAGTCAAGTTCCTTGGCCATATCATCTCAGCCGAAGGAATATCAGTAGATTTGGATAAAGTGGAATTGGTAGCTAACTGGAAGCATGTAATACCTCGGCCTTCGAATCTTGTCACACACACCGCTGATTAGGCATCTTCATTTCTCACCTCAAGATGGAATCATGCGATTACTCCCGCTTTCACAATTCGAAGACTGAGATGTTACTTGTGTTCTTTATTTCTTTCAAACAAACCCAGAAAGCAAGCAAAAAGAATGGCATCGTCCTGGTTATCGTGGTATGTAACCGAGGTAATGCTTGATTACTGTGGTAATGCTTTTATGACCGCGATAATGTCTGACTTTCTATAAATATGCAATGTTTCATGAAAATACCCTAGATCTGAGTTTTGTGCACCACAACTTGGTGTTTTCCTCTCTTTTAAACCTAGCCTTCCAATACCATTTCCTCCTCCTTCCATTCAAGTTACATGGTGACTTGAGTTCACTCAAACCCCTCTTTATTGATTTGCAAGCCTAGATCCGTGAAGAACAAGCTCCACAAAGAGGAGGAGCTGTGGAGGTGTTGTCCCAAAAGGCAAGGCTTGAACTCGGGTAAATCACGAAACCCCTCTTGAAATCTAGGTTTCTTAGCATTGTGTGTCATTTTCTTAAGTGTGTGCTTGTTTTTCTTTGAAGCACAAGTGATTTGAGGGTTGCAAGACCTCACATTGGTGAGAAACGAAGAGGAAATGCAAAGAACCCTAAGATATAAAGATTTATTTTAGTTTGACGTGTGTTTTAAGCTTAATGTGTGGGTATTTGAGTGTTAAACATACGAGAAAACCACAAACAGGATAATGCACACACAAGCGTGCATTTTCTAGAAATCTCATAGTTACCATGATAGGCGACTATGGTAACACACGCAGAACACCCACAAACCCCACTAGTTATGGCAATAATGTGCGAAAAAGCCAGTTTGCACACTGGTTATCATGGTAACACGTGTCACCGATTTTGACGATTGTGGTAATGTGAATGCATCCCAAACTCAGATTTTCGTTCTAGCCTTGTGTGCACTGTGAAATACCTATGTAAGGGACATGAATCTATGATTTTGAACATGTTTTGAATGTTTTAGACTCACATTATCTTTGTATTAATATCTTATAGATTAAAGATTTAAAACACTTCGGCGAGAAGCAAAGGCACAAGGGAAGGAAATACATGTGGGTGTGATTACTATACTCTCTACTATTATTTAGATTTTACATACCAAACATGATGTTTGTCTAGTTTAAAAATGAGTACTTAGGAGCATGAATAAACACAGGGATGGCATGTCTAAAAGCGATACATGAATAAACTTATACCCCATGGTCTGAGTTCAAATGAGTGCATAAACTAGTCTTTAGCCCCATAGTCGAAATCAATGAATAAATCAACATAATTTAAGAATGGGTCCCATGCCCTACAATTGTAAGCAAAAGTAAATTCTTACTAATATACAACCCCAACAGTGGATTGTATCAAACTACTCCAATGGAAGCCAATTACTTGCCGGCGAGTAAATATCTTTAGTAGTTACTTGAAACATATATTAGTGGGGGTGAGCTCAAGAGTCTAGTGGATCTTACACAAAACATCTCGAGCATTATATGTAACACCCCGAACCCCAAGTTCTTATTTGGACTCAACCACAAGGCAGGTTTAGGCTGATATTACTTTACAAGTGACTTACACTTAACTTTCTAATTCTTTTATCCCAAGTCTCATTGAATGCTCAGACTACTTAACTCGTTTAGATTTAAATAATTAATCCAACAAGACAAAGCAATTATAGATAAAAGAAATCTTTAACATTCTTTATTTATTGAATAAAGGAAAGAGTACATAACTCAAATAAAACTATTACAGTGGAAGTCTTAAATTCAAATGTAGCGAAATGTCAAAATTGGGCAACATGCCCTTACATCAAAAATAGAAACTTTCTAAATAAAGATATTCTATCTAATGTCAAACTTCTTCAAAGGTTCAATTCCCTAAAAAAATGAAATTAGGAAGGTAGTACATAACCTAGTGGATCATTCAAAAAGACCCAAATTATTGTCTCAAATTAATAAAACATCCAATTTTAGATACTTACAAGCATTAGGCGTTTCAAAAAGTTTCTTGTTAACAGTTGTAACTTAGATTGGAAGGGTTGCAAACCTTGATGTTCTTATCAAAATACCTCCCTTGAGTGAAAAAGACAATTCTTTATGCAAAATTTCATTAGACGTAGGTTTTCACCTATATTCTAAGTATTTTGGGACTTCACCCATGTGAACTAATCACATATAAAGAACACCCACTGTAATCCCTATGGATCACTGTGAAAATACATGGTTCTTAATATCAAAATCTTTCATTTAATCTCACATTAATGAATTGTAATTGTAATAACCCAAAATTTTGTCAAATAACAAAAAAAAAATAAATAAGTTTAATAAAATTAAATGAAATAAGTTAAGTGAAATAATTTCAAAGATTTTAAGACATCTTTTGAGTGCAAATTATGGGTAGGCAAATGAAACCTTAATTTGATATTTAAATGAAAATGTCAATTTAGTAGAATTAATTATGAAAATTAAAGAGTTGCTTTCATTTCTTAAGAAATAAAGAATAGAAATAAAGTATACACAGACACACACACATATATATAGGTTAATGTATGTGTGAATAATGTGTGTGAATTTTAAATACTACATATTATAGGAATATGTATATAGAAAAATTTACATAATTGAATAAAAATGTAGTTTGCGTGCATTTATCTAAAATAAATATAACATTATATAAGTATTATTTTATAATTACATAAATAATTATCTAAAAATAAAAATATGAAATAAATAAAAATAAAATATATGAAAATGAAGAAATGAAAAATGTAGATTATTAAATTGTTGGCATTAAAAATATTAAACAAATAGAAATATATCTAATAAATACAATATTAAAGAAATAGAAAGGAGAGAATATTAGAAATTTAATAAAATGGAAAAACATATGCAATAAACCATGTTTACATCAATTAGAAAGTGTGTAATTAGCAAATTTCGGATAATAGCAACCTTCGAAAGCATTTTTGGTAATTAGAAACTGCATCCAACGGCTAGAAATAAGTAATCCACATGATCTACGATCCAATGCTAAAGATCAGGCCCGTACCAAATGCTCGGATGCACTGAATCACTGAAATCCAATGGTCCACAAACAATTTGCCCCATCCAATGAACGAAATCAAAACCCACACGAACACCCGGATGCACCGGATTAGCATGATCCAATGGCCCACGATCAATCCATCAGATCCAACGGCTCATGATGCAGGCGTGTTTAGAGATCGTGAACGTACCGTGATCGAGGAAGATCAGACGATTCAGATTTGTTTCATTAATCACGTCCGAGATTTGAACACTGCGATGGATGACAATCCAACGACCAGGATCTGTGCTCGCGTTGTGATGATCATCAGTGCTAGGCTCGAGGTTCATCCAATGGTGAAGATCAAAGCTGCATGAGTTAATCGCTAACAGTGCTACGTTCAAGGAAGATCAGACGGTCCGAATTTGAAACATTTTTGATCGATCGCGATCCAATGCTGCACTCGAGGTTGATCAATGGCCCATATGAGTTTCGTTGATCACGACCGTGTTGCAATCGAGGCTCATCTGATGGTCTAGATCTTAGGCGCCCTATTAATCACGAATCATGTGTTGTGCTCAAGGAAATCTAGCGATCTAGATCAGATACAATTTCTGGATGATCGCTGTAATACCCCAACCCCCGTATCTTTATGCAGTGTACATTACCACCGTTCTCTTGATAGTGGACTTAACAAACGGCGGGTTGGGCCGGTGCTACATTACTAGTGACACACACTTGTTCTTTTCTTTTCAATATCTCGAGCCTTTGTATAAAATTCAAGAATACAAAATTTCAATAAAATCAAGGCAAATTAAAAGAGATAAAGAAATTCAAACTATTTTATTCATAATAGAAATTGAGAGTAATAAACTCTTTAAAAAGAATTAATGGTTACAGTGGAAGTCTTCAAAATACTTTTAAGTATGAAAGCATAAAAACTTTGGGCAACATGCCCTTAAAAATTCTAAAAAATATAATACTGTAGAAACTTTCTAAGGACTATCTATATTCAACTGCTCTATGGATTTCATGTTCCTAAAAAATAAGAAAGGAAGAGTGAGCACATAGCCCAGTGGATCCTTTCCGAACGACCATCTTTCAAATTCAAACCAATAACACATTCATAATTCAAACACTTGCATACATTAGGCGTTTTAATCAATATTTTTGTTTAAAGTTGAGATTTTAGACCAAAAGGGTTTTTAATCCCTTGATGCTCTTAACAAAGTAAATATGGCCCACTCGGCATCAACCCGTTAGTGGCACATGTCGCCATCAACCCGTTAGTGGCACATGTCGCCATCAACCTGTTACACATGGTGACCCACCAGTGGTACACGACCCTCAAGTACTTAGGTCTAAAAACCATATAATCTAACTCATATGAAAAAAACATCGATAGTGTTGCCTTGACCACTTTGATGGTACGTGGTTATTATCTCCATCGTCTTAGATTAATTCTCATATCATGATCTCATAAAATAAATTTCAAAATATGAAATCAAACAAAAATTCATAATATACATAGTCAATTCATGATATACTCATAAAACATGCATCATACTTTAATTTAAGAGCCTAAGCATGATACTAACATGGGACAGATGATATGATTGCTCAAACATGAATTAAAACTGAAATACTGAATTAAACATTTAAAATTCTAGAACTGAAGTTGAAAATCTTTGAATTCAGTGAAAAACACACAACAATGAGCATGCCATGAATTTAAATAAGAACAGAAGGGTGTTCTAGAAATCACTTCCACCTTGTGACGCTTTCTTCTGGAATTTTGGCAGCAATTCCCCTTACGTACTAATGCCAATGAAGATTACCCAATTTGATTCCCCAATTCGAGAGCTTCTCACACACAAGAAGGGAAGATGGAAAGAGGTGCAAAGAAGAAGGCTTAGAGAAAACAAGAGGAGAATTCAACTCTTATTTTTTGGAATGAATGAAATTGAGAGCCTAGGGGGGTTTATATAGGTTTTCAAAGGGAGAAAATTAGAAAGTTTTGTGTTCTTCTTTGAATAAAACACCCTAAATTTCCCTAATTTCATACTTTCTAATTTTTTAAGCAAATTGAGTATTTTTTTTGGATTTTTTCCAGATTTTAGAAATAATTTTTTAGATTTTTTGATTTTTTTTTTCAAATTTTTCGTTATTTTTCGATAATTTTCATATTTTAAATTTCATATTTAATCAGGGCCGTTGGATTGTTCTCGGATCAATCAATAGAAATAGGAATCTTTGAATCTGGACCGTTGGATTTTTTTCAAGCGCATCAACAATCGCGATCAATCCAAAATGGCTTTGATCTCGACCGTCTGATGATCCTCGAGCACAACACTGTTCGCGATCTAATCAACGCGGCTTTGATCTGAACTGTTCGATGATCCTCGAGCGCAGCACTGTTCATGATATCTCAACGCGACTTCGATCTCGACTGTTGGATGATCCTTGATCACAGTGTGTGGATCTGATTTCGCGATCAACAAATTCACTTCTGGCCGCACGATCATCCTCGAGTTTCGTACGTGCACCCGGGCATTCGTTTTGGTTTTAATCCCATTCGTTGGATTTTGGCAGATTGTTTTTGGACCGTAGGATGTATTTTAAGTTTATTTTTTGATTTTTAGCCAAATTTCTTGCTTTCTTTTCGGATTTTTATCAAATCTCGATCCCGATTAACTTTTTAATCCTATTTTCATAAAAAATTGCACATATCTTTGTATTTTTGGCTATGATATCCCATAATATACATTATATTCATATATTTTCTTCCAAAAATCCACAAAATTGATTTTTATTCCTCATTTGGGTAAACTATGACTTGCCAATCGCGAACCATTGAATTTTTCATATGAATTTTTGAGATGTTACAATCGCGAACCATTGATGTGATCGAGGATCATCAACGACCCATAATTTATGCTCGCGATCAATCCAAAATGGCTTTGATCTGGACCGTCCGATGATCATCAAGCACAACACTGTTCGCGATCTAATCAACGCGGCTTTGATCTGAACCGTTCGATGATCCTCGAGCGCAGCACTGTTCGTGATATCTCAACGCGACTTCGATCTCGACCGTTGGATGATCCTCGATCACAGTGTGTGGATCTGATTTCGTAATCAACGAATTCACTTCTGTCCGCACGATCGTCTTAGAGTTTCGTACGTGCACCCAGGCGTTCATTTTGGTTTTAATCCCATTCGTTGGATTTTGGCATATCGTTTTTGGACCGTAGGATGTATTTTAAGTTTATTTTTTGATTTTTCAGTCAAATTTCTTGCTTTCTTTTCGGATTTTTGTCAAATCTCGATCCTGATTGACTTTCTAATCCTATTTTTATAAAAAAATTACACATATCCTTGTATTTTTGGCTATGATATCCCATAATATACATTATATTCATCTATTTTCTTCCAAAAATCCACTAAATTGATTTTTATTCCTCATTTGGGTAAACTATGACTTGCCAAAATTCTCATTCGTCAATTCTGTATAATTTTCTAAGTAAAAATTTAAATTTCATAT
>JAJIYU010016409.1:0-12189 GCA_030144865.1 Tinospora cordifolia | reverse complement strand
AGGATAAGTAGTTGCAACCCATATTGAAATGTTTGAGTATAAATGGCTACAATGCCCTTTGGAGGGTGGCTTGGTCTTTGCCCTCTCCTCGGCAGCACAAGCTAGGGGTGGTAATTTGTGACACGACACGATAGCCCAACCCGAACACGACATGAAGTTAACGGGTTTGGGTCTAAATGGGTCGAACACTATTAGACACGAGTAAAAGCAGGTCATAAACATGTTAACCTGTTAAACCCGAAACTGACATGTTTAACACGATTATGTAAATATTTATATATTATAAATAAGTTAATCTACCTAAGATTAATCTATTTAGTAATAAATTAAAAATAATTTTTAATTTAATTTTTAATCATCATGTTTATATTTTACCTTTAATTAATATTTTTTAAATTTAGCTTTAAGTTATTTAATATATTCTTTTGTTAAGAAAATTAATAATACATATTATATCTCTTTTTATTTTTAATAAAAATATTATACTCAAATAAAGATTATAAAAAATATTTTAATTTCTTAAATCAAAAAAAATTATAAAAATATTAAATTATTTTTTAATATAATTTTTATTTTTTAAGTATGTCTTAGAAATAATATATGCTAAGTATTTTTATTTTCTTAATGTTGTCCTTCAAACACAGAAAAAATAATTTTTTTTATTTTTTTATTTTTATTTTTTTATGGGTTATGGTTATCACTTAACACTTATCAGTCTATTAGATGCCCTAAAAGCCAACTTTGCCTTAAATTAGTAAATTTGAATCACTAAATCGGTAAATCCTTCCTCACTAGTCTTCTGTTCTTCTTCTTCACCAGCTCACAGTCACCGCTCCAGCTCTCCGTAACCGGTCTCCCTCACTCTCACGATCTCATCACTTCTTTTGTTCTTCTTCTTCACTGACTCACAGTCACCGCTCTAGCTCTCCGTCACCGGTCTCTCTCACTCTTACGATCTCATCACTTCTTCTGTTCTTCTTCTCCACTGGCTCACAGTCACTGCTCCAGCTCTCCGTCACCGGTCTCTCTCACTCTCACGATCTCATCACTTAGTAGTCAGTAGATAGATGACCTAAAAGCCAAGTTGCCCTAAATCAGTAAATCCTCACTGTTCTTCTTCTTCATCGGCTCACCGCTCCAACTAGCCATCTCTTTCACTCTCATGATCTCATCACTCAGAACATTGAAGCCAAGTTGATCTTATCGCATCACGGTTCTTCTTAACCTCTCCTCCATAGTTCTTCTTCTTCACAGCTCTCTCACAATCTCATCGTCACAAAGTCGAAATTAGACCTTCACAAATCATGATCGACTTTCGTTGTTCAACTTGCCCTAAATCTTTCACCAAGTCACCGTCTTACCTGCACGAATCACGTCCCTGGCAGTCCCACTTTCTCACAGTCTCACCTTCACAATATTCCACTTTCAAGTTTCTTCAAGATTGCCCTAAACCTGTCTATTCACCAGCAAGCAGCCAAGCACGAACTATCTGTTTCCAGCAACATAACGACAACACTCTGTTTGTAGCACTCTATTTCGCCCTCAATCTCTCTCTCTCTCTCTCTCTCTCTCTCTCTCTCTCTCTCTCTCTCTCTCTCTCTCTCTCTCTCTCTCTATTTCCAGCACTCTAACTGCACACGCTCTCTCATTGTTCAACATCTGCGAGACAGCGAGGTATTCTCCCTTTTCTCAAAGATAAAACATATACTCAGTGCTTGTTTGCTAATGTTTCAATAGAAGAACTTATGTTTTGTTACTCTTTTTCATGGTTCTCAAGAACGTCTTATGTCAAATAACAGGCTTAAATTTGATCAACCTTTTGTTCTTTTTCCTTTTTTTCTACTAGCTTAAAGGTTTCAACAATTTAGAAGCTAATGCAACAAGATTGCTTTTTAACAGGAATAGAAGCTAATGCAATAAGATCAGAAATTTTTTTTCAATAGATATTACTGTTAAATTGAATTTAAATTAAATTAATAGGTTGATAACATATGAGATTTGTCTAACTTTGAAATATTTTGATTGCTATGTATAGATGGATACCAACAATGTTAATGTACATGAGTTTGAAGCCAACAACATTGATATGGATTTTGATCTTGAAGTTGGAGATAATATCAAACATAGTAGCAGCGGACCTAACCCAAAGCGTAAGAGGAGCCAAACTTCCGAGGTGTGGACACATTTTGAGTTGCTTCCATTGGGTCCTGATGGCAAACGAAAAGCGAGGTGCAAATTTTGTAATGTGGAATACTTTGTTGATAGCAAATATGGCACAAGTAATTTGAAATGACATAGTATTTCATGTGTTAGAAGAAAACACCATGACATTAGTCACTTGCTTCTTTCACAAGATAAGAGTGGTATTTCTCTTGGTGCATCTAAGTTTAATGCTGATGTATTTCGTGATTTGGTAGCACAAGCTGTAGTGTTACATGATTTGCCTTTTCAATTTGTTGAATATGTGGGTATGAGGAATATATTCTCTTATTTGCATCCAAACATTCAAATTGTGTCACCAAATACTGTGAAGGCTGATATCATTAAGATGTATAAAAAAAGAGAGGGATGTTGTAAAGTATTTGTTAGAGACAACTCCTGGGAAAATATTTTTTACTTTTGATTTGTAGAGTTCTTTGACCACTGATGGTTATTTGTGTTTGACATGTCATTTTATAGATAACAATTGGAATTTACAAAAAAGAGTTTTAAGTTTTACATTTATGCCTCCTCCACATAGTGGACTAGCATTGTCTAAGAAAATTGAAAATTTGTTGTGTGAATGGGGGCTTGAAGATAAGGTTTTTAGTATCACACTAGATAATGCTTTTAGTAATGATGTTTCAGTGGACATGTTCAAAACACAATTGAATCTCAAGCGTTTACTTGTATGTGATGGTTATCATTTTCATATGCAATGTTGTGCACACATTCTTAACTTGATTGTCCAAGATGGATTGAAAGTACTTGATGCATCAATTTTAAAAGTTCGGGAGAGTATTAAATACGTCAAGGGATCTCAAGTGCAAAGACAAAAGTTTTTAGAATGTGTTAGCTTGGTATCGAATGAAAATAAAAAAGGATTGTGTCATGTCTACAAGATGGAACTCAACTTATCTCATGGTTCAAAGTGTTCTTTATTATTGTCGGGCATTCCAACACTTAGAATTAAGTGATTCAAATTACAAGTATTGTCCTTCAAGAGAAGAATGGGAAAAGTTGGGAAAGTTTAGTTCCTTTCTCAAGGTGTTTTATGATTCTACATTGATGTTTTCTGGCACAAAGTATCCTACATCAAATCTATATTTTGTTGCAGTTTACTTGTGCTATATAGAATTAAGAAAACAGAAAGATGGGGATGAATACTTGAGAGTTGTGGCACATAGGATGTGGTTTAAGTTTGAGAAGTATTGGTCTAAATTTTCAGTAACTTTGGCTATAGCATGTGTATTGGATCTTCGTTATAAGTTGAGTTTTATTAGCTTTGTCTACAATAGGATTTATGGGGAAGATTCTTTTGAATTTTGTCGATTCAAAAGCAAGTTGGAAGCCTTGTTTAAGTGTTACAAGTCAACGACTTCTATTCAAACTTCAAGTTCTTTACTTAACAATGATGGGGATGTAGCTCATGGAGCCTATGATTGCTTTGCTTCAGTACATGAATTGAAGGTAAAAGCTCTTGGAGGCTATTTTTTTTTTTATTAATATAATTTTTTTCCCTAATATTTCTCTTTGTGAATTGTGATTTAGGAATTTGATGAACTATCATCTAAGGATTTTGGAAGCAACACACAAAAGTCTGAATCAGAGCTTTATTTAGATGAACTCAAAATGGCAAGGAATGTGAGTTTGGATATCCTTTCTATTTGGAGTTCGAATCAATTTCGCTATCTTGATTTGGTTTTTATGGCTCGAGATATATTGAGCATTCAAGCATCTACAGTTGCTTTTGAATTTGCTTTTAGTGTTGGGGGTCGAGTGCTTGACCAATACCGTGCTTCACTTAAGCTTGAGATAACAAAAGTTATTATTTGCCTTCAAGATTGGATAAATGAAGGAGACACAGGTTGCATGTTATCTTTAATGTTTTACTTTTCTTTTTATTTTCAATCTTAAATTTTATTAATATGTTTCACTATTTGTTATCGGTAATGTTGATGAAATGGATTTAGAAGAACTTATAAAACAAGATTTGTTGAAGACAAGCATGAGTGAAATTCCCTCATCAACTGAATGCTCAAAAGTTTCAAATTCAATTTACAATTAATGCATTTTTTTTGTCATGATATACTTGTAATGTATTTTGTATTTGAAAACTGTCTTTTTATAATGCTTGTTTGTGGAGGATTATAACAGGTTATAAGCAGGTTATAACATGTACAAATAGGTTATAACAATTACAAACAGGTTGTAATATGTTACAATAGGTTATAAACAGGTTAAAATAGACTAAATGGGTTGTAAATAGATTATAGGTTATTTGGGTTAAATAGATTGTAAACTAGTTAAACAGATTGGTAAATAAGTTATTTAAATAGGTTAAACGGGTTGTAAATAGGTTAAATAAATGGGTCGTATTAGGTCAAAGACGACACAAATATGACTTATTAATTAATCGTGTTAAACGTGTCATAAACGGGTAGCCCGTTTATTAAATGTGCCATGTTCGAGTTTGTGTATTGTGACATGATTAATAAACGGGTCGTGTTTGGGTTTACGTATTATGACACGATTAATAATCATGTCAACCCGTTTATGACCCGCCGACCCAAATTGCCACCAGTAGCATAAGCTCTACCCTCCTGGGAACCAGCAGGAAGGCTCGGAAGAAGTCCAACTCAGCATGGGTGACCCTTGTGAGAAAAGAGTTTGCATAAAGTCTAAGTCCTCGGATTCCCCCATCTCCTTTTCATCCATAGAATTGTGTGTATGCGTTTGTTTTACACTACTACCATCCCTACCTTCTCTTTCTTATCGCGACCCCTAACTTAATGTATAGAAGCCGAACAGAAGTGCTTGGGCCAAAAATGGGATATGATCCTCGATGATTTTCAAGTAAGGTTAAACATCCAAAACCTCAATCTCCTAGCCCTACTAACTCTCAATAACAAGGGGTTTGGGTCTCTCCTCTCTTCAGCCTTAGAATGTACAAATTGACATTTGTTTCTATGTTCAACCCTAATTTTCTCCTTAGACTTATCCAAGACCTCTCTAATGATACCCTACATGAAAGCCAAAACCCCTTGACATTGCCAAGGAAAATAGAAAGGGTATCTAGGAAGCAATAGAGACTCTTGAAGGCACAGGAGAAACTCTGAGCGAAAAAGTGGGAAAATTTCGAGGACTTCAATGATGTAGCCTAAGTAAATGAACATTAGTAGATAGCCTATGACCACCATTTATAGACATGGTCAATAACCTGAGGACCATCAAATTGATAAGGTTCAAAACCCAAGGCAATTATTACGACCCATAATTATGCAAGTTGTTCCCACTATCATGATTATTACACGAAACTTGAAAAAAATGGTACAGGGCTTGAGGATATTTATGAGTCACATCATAAAGACCAAAACATTGAAAGCCCACGACTTTGAGTCGACACTCAATAACTTGGGGGTAGTTATTATGACCTCTCCTTGACCTTTAAGGTATGAATTGCCAAGGAAACCGAGATCACAACGAAAACAACCAACAGGTAAATGTTGGTCTAGTATGAGCATACCTTTTTGAGCTACATAGGGGTTCGAATACACAATTCTCGTGGAAATTCATGAAATTCCAACCAAGGCCCTTGGTCCATCAATGAACAATAGGCCATGGGATGCTTGGAGGTATGAACTAGATGAACAAGCAGCACAAACTAGAAGACCAAGGGGTCCAAGGGCATATAAAAAATGGCTCATGAACCAAACTATACCTTCAAATGCCAAATGGAAGGACAGCGTAGAACACACCAACCAAACAATTGAAAGACTAAGCACACAACGTAGAACCATGAGACTCTCCCCCACATTTGAGCAGAGTGGTGAAGATATACCATATCTCCTATAAATATGGAATCTTCCTTATTGAAGGAAAATTATACTAATCCAATTTCACGAAAATCATTGAAATGGGTAAAATACCCCAATAAATCTTAACCCCAAGTAGAAAACTAGGGCAATGCAAGCTAAAGGGGGCATTAGATTTCTACTTTGTCATTGCACTCAACAATTGAATGATCTAGAAGGTTTTCTCTTTGTTTTTTCTTTCTTAACTAAGAATATTTAATGTTTTTTTCCATTATCTACGCTATTTGATGGCGTAGATCAAATTTGGCATGAATATAATTGGATCTCAATAATTTTCTACTATTTGTCATTATTTAAATATTATATTTGAGTTTCAAAAGTCGTAACCGACACAGTTTCACTAACCCGACTCCACCGCCAACGCCAAACTGTCACCTTTCCTTCTCCCACTATAAAACCAATTCAACCTTTCCCATTCCAAACCAAATGCTGTTGCGTTTCTCTTTTCCAAACGGTTGTTCTGTAAAACCACGAAACTTAATATTTTTCGCAATTCATTAAGTTTCTGTCGCCTTAGCTCTATTCAATTCTTCTTCTACTAGTACTTATTTTCATTTGTTTCTCTGTCCTTGATCCAAATGCAGTGCGCAAATCCCATGGCTATTGCTGCGATACTTCCCTCTGACAACTGCTTTGCTGGAAGTACTTGTCACGGTAACCTAAGTCCTCCTCTGAAGTCAACCAGAAACGGCCGGAGCAGGAGTGGCCGGAGAAAGAAAAGTGGTCAACCGTTAGAGAAGCGAAGAAGAAGAACTGATGGACCGGCGGTTGTGAGGTTTTCGAAGAAAGATCTGGCTATGGAGCAAGTTAAGATCCTCAAGCGTGGCGAGGAGCTAAAATCCCGGTGGAGTGTTGTTGTTAGATCGATAGGAAATGACGGCGGTGATGATTTGTTATTGCTGAAGGTGGCTCAAGATGGGATTTTTGTTTGCTTTCGATGGAGCAGTTGGGTCCTGAGCCGGAAGTGGTTTCGAAGCAGACTAGGCTAAGAGAAGCGAGCAAATTTGAGGAAGTTTATTATGAATGTTCTTGGTTCACTTCTCCTTCCCCGGATTCTCTCTCGCGACCAGCTTTTCTGGCGAAGAATTTACAAAAGTGAAATAAGGAGCTATGGTGATGCTTGGAGTAGTGATAGAGTGCATTCTTTGGCTTTCGGACGGCAGAATTTGTGGTTTAGGTAGTGTAAATGAAATTTGAAAAGTTTCGAACAAATT
The DNA here is from genome assembly GCA_030144865.1 of Tinospora cordifolia. Classification (NCBI taxonomy): domain Eukaryota; kingdom Viridiplantae; phylum Streptophyta; class Magnoliopsida; order Ranunculales; family Menispermaceae; genus Tinospora; species Tinospora cordifolia. The sequence continues at coordinate 4,901 of JAJIYU010016409.1, read as the reverse complement.
CGACTTGTGGGTTAGTCGCAAAAAAATTGACAAATTCACTGCGCAAAGAGGGCAAATGCTTGAATTTGAGCTAAATGTTGAAATTTAGGGATTTTTTGCTCAATTGACCCAATTTTGACATAACTTGACCCAATTGGACCCAAATTGACCAAGGATAACCAAAATTGATCATGTTGACCAATTTTGATCAAGTTCAATCCATTGACCAAGTTTGACCGATTGATCGGATTCGACCGAATCGAATTTGGATCGGTTGAGACTGATTAGGGATAGTCGAGTAGGGACTTATGCCACATCCTATAAAGAACTGAAATTGAGTTTAAATAATGCAGACTCAAGTGAGCACTACGGGACGGGGCCAGTTGTCGACGGGACATCAATGCACGGGACCCGAGGTGAGTAATTTGATTCAGGTGTTTTCTATGACTTGTGTTACCCGCATGAAACTTGTGTGAAATGATATGGTTTAAATGGTTTCATGAGATTGAGATATATCTGAATGATTTAAAAAATGTAGATGTACATGGGTAATGAGACCATAGGCTCAAGGGCCAAGCGTTGGGGTCAAGGTACATGATGTGATTGGGATTAGAATCGAGGGTTGAGCGTCAGGGTTAAGGCACGTGATTAGTGTGCATAGCCTCAAAACCTGCTCGAGTCATGACACTCGAGGACCGAGTGTCAGGGCTAGGGTATTCGACGGGTACGCCTAGCTCATGACCCGCTCGAGTGGCTAATACGCCTGACTCAGGACTCGCTCAAGCGATGACCATAGGTTGGGCTTACTGATTTGACCCTAGCCTGGATACAATTTTTTGACTAGCATGGATTTGAGATGTTTTTTTGAAACTGTTGCACTGTTCATAACTGCTTTTATACTATGCCATGCATTCAAATATTATATCATTTTACTGTTCATGCGTACATTACTATTTTGGAATGTTAGTTATGGTTGACATGCTGGTCTTACCCTAACGTTCTCTATTCCATTTTCTTGGTCCTTTGTTTAGAGGTCAATCATTCTTTTTGTATATGTACGTATATGTGGGGTCAACTGTGTATTTTGGACATGATAATTATGTAATATAATGATCATTCTCCATATGTTTGTTTAGTACTTTCGCCCTGGTCCTTTTAATTATTATGATATCGTTTGTTGTATGAGATTAGAGAGGCTTAATAGTTGTTGGGTAAACTTGACATGGTGTGTGGGTTCGTCAGGCCACTGTGTCGGTTGGGCCGCCCTTTGGCCTAGGGAAGGGGTCCCGACATAAATAATGTGCAATCAATACTAATGCATCTCAAAGACATTGTAACATGAACCTTAATCCCATCATAGTCTCTAGAATTTCCTATATTATTTGATTCATTTGAAAAACATGGATACACTCCCATAGATTATTCATCAAGACCAAATATAGTATACACACATATAAACTTGTAACCAAACACTCTAATCATCCTCAAAAGTCTATTTTTATAATCCACGTATGCATACACAAGATTAGAGAGGAACACTACATGAAATTGATGATACAACGTCAATTCGACAACGTGCATCAACAACCATTCTAATAGAAGGCATACAACAACGTTTATAAAATGTTTGTTGTAAAATCGCTTATGTAAAATGTGTACAACAACGTTCACAATGGGAACGTTGTTGAAAAGGCCATTACAACGAGCAGACGAACGTTGTTCTATGTTATTAGAACAATCGTAGTTGCTCGTTGTTGAATGACACCTTCTACAATGTTCATTAGTCGATTGTTGTTAAAAGAACGTAAGTTACTACAACATTCATTCGCGAACATTGTTTATAGCCGTCTATAACAACGTTTTATTTTACCGTTGTAAACGTATTAAGTTTTATATATACAGACGTTACTTATATGTTATACCTATATAATACCAATAATGCATGAATAATAGTATAACCCGTGAATGGTGGTATAATGTAGGCATAACGATCGAATAATGTACATATAAAGATGTAGGGATAACGATAGAATAATGCGTGAATAATGGTATAACCCGTGAATAGTGGTATAATGTAGGAATAATGCTAGAATAATGCACGTATAAAAATATAGGGATATCAATCGAATATTGCGTGAATAATATATATGGTATACATAATACGTGAAATGTGGTATAAACACATATTAATTAGTAATTTGTACCTATATATGTGACATTTTATTAATTGGTGCATATATATTTGATATATTACCTTGAATTGATTAATGAAGAAATATGCAATTAATTGATTAATTAATTTAGCATATGCATATGGGTAAATATATTTAGTGAGTGTATATGCATAAAATTCTTCGTCATTATAATAGTCTCCTCTATCAAAATAAGGAAATAATATTTTGGATAATATACCTAGTATAATATTTTTGAAACTTAAACATAAATACATAGGCATATGTGTAAACATATTGATTAGATGCATCTATGAAATTCAAAAATAAAAAATAAAAAACTAAATATAAACTTATACTTATATATAAGTTAAAAAAAATGTTGTAAATGGCGCATGGGCCCGCGCATGGGCCTTGGGCCCATGCGCCAAGCACAAGGCCGCGCGCGTAGGCCCACACGCTGGGCCTATGCGCCACATTATATAAAAAAAAATTTCAAACAAAAGAAAACCCAAAAAAACCCAAAAAAAAGTCCAAAAAAAAATGAAAATAAACCTAAATTTCAAATTTCAAACCCTAGCCACCCAAACTAAACATAAATGGAATTTTCCTGATTTGAAAGGCAAAAACTGACGAATCTAACCCCCGGAGACTCTATATAAAGCCCCTCTTCCCCTCATTTCATTCATCCCAGCAAGAACAAGAATAGTACTTATTCTTGCTTTCTCTTTGCCTTCTTCTTGGCACCCTCAGTCCCTTTTCTTTTCTTGAGCTATTCTAAATAGCCTGCGAGGTAGTAGCAACGAAGTGCTACACAAATTTAGGAAGCAATCTCGAGGTGAAGTTCTTTTTCCTTTTTTTGATTTATTATTTTGATTTAAATAATGTTTGCTTGTATGCTTAGTTTATTTTATGCTTTTAAATTATTATATTGCTTATGACTGAGAGAGTATGCTTTGTAGTTGCGTCTCGTACGATCTTCTACATCAGAAATCGAAAATCTTTGTTTCTGTTGATTTATGTTGTTATTATGTTGGTATGTTTAATTATATTGCTCCTATACACAAAAATAAGATTAAATAAGATTTCAACCACGTACCAGTACGGGGACAAACTTTCTGTGTTCCATGTAGAATTGGATTTTTGAACTAGTTGTCCAGACTGACACCAGAATGGAACGGGTTTCAGGAATGATCCCACTATAGAAGGGTTTGAGTTTCAAAATTGATCTCTCTCCCTAGATCTGGAGCACAGAGGTTATCCCCGTTCGGTCTAAATTACGATTGAAATAATATATTGTCTAAATCGATTTAATCCCTGAAAGTGCTTGATTTGCTTGTATTATTTGGTTGAAATAATGAATTAAATAGATGGAATGATTCACTGGACTTTTTAGCTCACCCCCCTCATTTTTCACATATCAAGAAATTAATTTATCAGCCTACGTGGAAGGTTATTTATTAGAAATTTTTTTATTTATTTCATTGTAGGGCATGTGGGCCCAAGCTAAATTATTTATTTGAGTTTTGAATTTTTTTTCCATTGTAATAGATCATGGACTCTGAATCTTAGAATAAATAAATAAAGGATTTTATTTATGAAGCTATGAAATATTTTTGTACATAGACTTATATGCACAGGAAGTCTCTTAGAAAGAAAAAAGAACGTAGCATGGGCTCATCTCTCGGGGCGGCCCAAGATATATGATTGAAGAAAATTATACCGTCTGATGACATGGACGATGGGGCTCGGGAGGTGGGTTGTTACAAAGGTGGTATTAGAGCCTAGGCTTTAGATGCCTTGGGCAAGAATTAGAAGAAATTGATTAGTTAGGTAAGACTATTTATTTATTTATTTTAGAAGCCCAACCTCCTGTTTTGGAAATTGAAATGATTTTGAAAAAAATTGTTTTTCAAAAAAAGATATATGTTTTCAACGATTTTGTTTGGATACAAAGACTACGAGTTGAGCTAATAGTGGGTAAGCCTTGTCCTGAGTAAAGTTAAACATTGAAAGGGAGATGGGTTATCCCGTTCTAGAAAGCACGGTTGCTAAGCAGACTTCGGTCTCACCATCCGATCTGGAGGTTGTCCCACTAGCTCATACAAGTAGTCAGAGTTGAAGAACACAGTTATTTTCCTACAAGAAAACCAGGCAAGGGAAACTAAGGGCAATGAATTTACTACAGTTCAAAGAAGTAGCCAAGGGTGGTATCATGGAAGATTGTCGGTTCAACATAGGGACCTTTCAAATAAGAATTGAGAACCTAGGTCTAGGAAAGAGACCTTAAGTAGAGACTTGGGGTTTGCCAAGGGTGGCACAGTGAATCATGAATAAACTTTTAGGACATAAGTTAGAGACTGAAAATGTGTGAAACACGAACACTTGTTTGGTCAGGGCACGAGATTAGGAGGATCCCATATCCTTGGTTTCTATGTGGTATGGGACGCATAGGAACTCGGGGGTACGGAAGAATCCTGAACTCAAAGAATGATGGACCATGTTTTGTGAATGATCGATGGCTTTGGACGAACTTGTTTTCTATGCTTGTAACACCCCAACCCCCATGTTTCATTGATTTGAGTGTTGGACTAAACCACCGTTCTTTTTGACAGTGGACTTAACGAATATGTGGGTTGAGTCCGTGCTACTTTACAAGTGACACACACTTGACATTCCATTTTTCAATATCTCATGTCTATGAGTGATTTAAAGAACATATCTTTTCATAAATACAAGACAATATTAGGA
>JAJIYU010016408.1:0-12171 GCA_030144865.1 Tinospora cordifolia | reverse complement strand
TTTTTGTAGCATGGAGGTCAAAAAGAAAATTACAAGGAACTTAGAATGCGCGACTATGCTGCGAGACATCCCATTAGGGATGCCTCACCAAATGCTCAAGGGCGTTGTGCATTTGATATTTTTACAAACGGTTAATGTCCCTATTTTTTATTTTATTTGTGTTTTGGGAGTTTAGTACCATGCACAGCACCATATATATAGTTTATTTATTAAACTACATAAATTTAAATAAATAAATAAATCTATTTATTTATTTATTATAAAGAAATAAATTTTAATTTTAAATAATATTTATTTTAAATAAATAATATTTTTTTTAAAAAAATGTTTTAATCAATTTTACTAAGAAAGTAATATTTAAAAATAAATAACTTTAAATATAAATAATATGTATTATAAAAAAGTATATATTTTATAAATAAAATATTATAAATAATATAAATAATAAATTAATATGATTATGAGACTTATATAATATAATTTAATAAATTGTAAACCACTCAAAAAATAATCTAATAAATAAAAATTCGATGGACTTATATGATAGTAACCTTTGAGTTTTTACGAACGAGTTGTCAAATCGAACTCAAGAAATGGGGCTACTTGCCAAGAAACCCGCTCCCGGGCGCATAGGATCTTTAGTACCATTACTTCAGAACTACTCCTCTCCCCTCCCGTGCATCTTTCTGTTAACAGAAGCTCATCAACTCGTCCATTCTCCAAATTTGGTGGTAAGTATGAATCGACCATGTTTACTTCGAGTATCCAAGTATAAATTTAGGGTTATGTATTGATTTCATATCCAATTTCTACCGGTTCCTAAATCAATATTTTATTTTTATTTTTTTATTCTAATTCTCCCATATACTCGGCTCTCGAATCAACGTTTCTTGGTTTGATCTTTTTCGTTTTTTTTTTCTTGGTTTGATGTTTTTATTTTTTGCTTTTTCGATTGCGGTTATACAATCTAGGGTTTAGATAATTGCATGGCATCCTTTTTTGAATCACTCATAGTGATTCTTGCTACTTCTGTAGAATTCTGTTAGATGTAATTTTCTTTCTAATGATTCTGTTCTATGCAACATAAATATGATGATTTCTCTGCCTTTCCTTTCCGTTTTCGCACTTCAATTTCCATTTCTCCTTAATTTGTGTTGCATGTCAAGCATATTGATATTGTTTTTTTTTTTTTTTTTTTTTTTTTTTTTTAGTTTTTAGTTTTTTGGCGAAAATTTGGATTTTTGACTATTTGTTTGTTTGAATAATGTTTACGCCTTCGCTTTAGTTTATTTGTTTATTTTTTCCTTATGTTTTTTCTTTTGGTCGATTTCGTCTGTAAACTAATTGTTTACTCGCAGGTTAATTGACAAAAGATGAATATCGGAACTATAGCTTTGTCACTCTTCGTACTCACTTGTGTGGTATATGTTGATGCAAGGAATGTTTTCAGGTCTGAGGATGATGGTGAGGAAATGACAGGTTTTTGGTTTCCTTTGAAATTGCTTCTTTTGTGTGCAATTTGTTTTGTTTCACACGTTATAACATATAAATTTGTTTTATCCCTGTTGGTCTGAAAATATGAATTGGTGAAAGCATTTCTTCATTCTTTTGAGTCATTTCTTCAATCCTTTGATTGATGAAGACGAAGCTGTTTTGCCTTAAAAAGATAGGAAACTGAGGGGATTGCAACATGGTTAACTATGCACATTCAGAAACATGTTTTGTTGCCTAATTTTGCGCAACTTGCAGAATGGGTTCTTCTGACATTCACCCCTTTCTTATTATTCAAAAAAAAAAAATTGCCTATGGTACTTGATAAGGACTAGGCTGCATCTTTTCAAGAGATCAATAATGCTTTCAAATGCTTTGTTTATACCATAAAAGGAATACAAGTGATGTGAACGGTGATATAAGTGAAGAAACCTACTGTAAGGTGTTTGATGGAGAAGGTTATTGAGTCCTAGGTTGTTAAGAAATTTTTGTGGCACTATACTAAGTCTCTGCTCTACCTTATAATAGCTTTACTTATGATCTCTCTATGAGGACTTTGTTAAGCCATTTCCTTTTGCTCCATTAGTTACTCTTAAAATAAAGGGGCAAAAACAGAAGATGTGGCACAATGGTTCTCCTCAATTTGAAGTTTTTGGTGCATTTGCGTTGGGATCTATCTATTGAGGAAAAACATGCTGGGTATTGTCATTCAACATTTTCATGGCCTTAACGCTAGAGTTGTCCCATCATATCTGCAGGAATGTCAACAAAGGATATCTCAGTATCTGATCAAGTATCAGAATTGGAGGATGTCATCGGCTCATCTTATAAATTACCAAAAAATGTCATCTGCGAATCATGCTTGAAGGTGTCCAGAGAGGTTGAGAAGTTCTTAACTAATCCTGTACTACCAGACAAGGTCGATTTGTATGTCAATGATGCATGTCATATTCTTCCCCCAGATTTAGAAGTAAAGGTATTGATTTCTACTTTATTCTATTTCTCATGTTAAGATAGATAGATTGTAAATTGATATCTGGAAGAATATGTAAATGTTTTCATTCCATCGACATCCTTTTTCTATGATTGCAGTGTGATGAGATGTTGAAGAGTTACATGAATCAGGCAATTTTATTTCTTCAAACATATTTTTCTGAAGAAAAACTTTGCAATAGCTCAGGGCTATGTCATGAAGATTCTATTTCACTTTCAAGCTCTAGCAGGAATGAGCATTTATCTGTGACAACATTGCTCAATAACGTGATGAGTGAAGGTGGAGAAAACTCTTTAACCAACCTGCATCTGCACTTTCCTAAGCTAGAGAGTTTAACTAATGAGGTATTGTTGAATCTTTTGACCAATTCCTCTTCTCCATAGATTCTTTTTTGCATCTTTGTCTCTGTGAATATTTTAAATGAAGACATGTGAACTGTGTCCTTTTTTGTGGGAGAAATTTGAAAAATACTGGATTTTTTTTTTTTTTTTAACCAGAATGACATGTTGGTTAATGATTGTGCATTCATAAATGGTTGAACCAATTATAAGAAACCAATTTCCTAAAACTCCTTGTTCATTATTCCGTGCTGAGGAAACTAATCTAGTAACCAATCTGTCCAATTGCACTTGCTTAAAGTTGTATCTGAAATTGAAAAAATAACAAATGTTGTCATAGAGGTGGAGACCTAAATTTGGCTTGAGTATCGATACATTACAGTTGACTAGTGGAGAATTTCTGTAAAGAATAGAATTCAGCAGAAGTTGGAGTTATTCTTGAAATTCATGATGAAGTGTTTCACACAAATGCTTGTTTAGAAAGGTTTAGTAGCACATTGATTAATCAAAGTATGGTAGATACATTACTAGATATACTTAGTTGCGATTAAACTTAAGGGATCTTGATTTGGATAAACTCATGGAAACGTGCAAGAAATAGAGGACATCTCAATTATGTTTTGGCACAGTGTAGAGCCGAGTTGTTGAGCAAGATACTTGAAACTTAAGGCTGTGATTGGTTTCTAATCCAAAAACATACATACAATCTAAAAAGGAGAACTCAAGAAACAATGTTTTATTATTTCTCTAAAAAGAAAGGTGTTTTCTTGTCATCTTCTGGAAAAACTGTGATCCAGGTTATCAAACAAACTCATTCAAATGAGCCCTAGAAAAAACAGAAGTAAGAAAGCCATATGAACGTAGGAGTTCTGCGCTGCCAATATTACAATGTGGATGATCAATATTGGTGGGTTCTACTCCCGTAATTAGTCCCACATTGACTATGTATTTTTTCAAGCTAATACACATAAGAAGTTTCATCGTCCCATACTAGCAAGAGGCCTCTTCCTTTAGACTTGCCTTAAAGCCATGCTCTAGGTGGGGAACTCGTACACCTAACAAACCAAGTCACAGTTGGTCAAACTAGGGAGGAGGGACAATATCTTGCAACAAGAGGGGCAGGCGAAATTAGGTTCAGCAATCAATATTTGAATTATTATCACGAGGTAAACACTTAGCCATAAAATAAACGATGATGAATCATATACGAAAAGATTTATTCATATCTTAAATTTGACAGAAACCTATTAGGGTATTGGGGGGTGGTTGAGAGAAGAGTCATGATCAAAGACATTATAGGTTCAACTCCCAATCCTTCCTTGAGCATTTTTCAAACTCTCCATGGTGGTTGTGCCTATTTGACGCTTTGGTTCTCTTAGGTCTTCCCTTGTTGGTGGGTGGGGCCCTTGTGGACTAGTTAGATCATAAGAGAAGAATACCCCAGTATCAAAAAGAAAATGCTTCAAAGTTGATAGCTAACATTATTCTTTTTGCTAACCAAAAGAAAGATTTCCATGAGACCTTTCATAGTTTCCAGATCTTACGGTACCCTAAGTAATATTTTGGTGGGTTTTTGGTAGTCAAGTTGTAACTATAGGTGCTGTTAACTAGGGGCCAGCATTATTGTATGTTGATTTTTTATAAATAATTTAATTTATTGAGTTGATTACCTATATATGATTACGTTGAGGGCCAGCATTCATGTATTTTTTTTTTTAATAGTTAAACGTATATTGAGTTGATTAGTCATTTATGATTACATTGATTCACAATGTATGTAGGTTTTTTCTTTTTCTTGTTTCTGCTATAAAACATTGTATTGAGACAATCTGCCACAAGTAGTTACGGTCTAAGTAAGACTTATTGAGATTGATAATTTGGATTTAATCAACCATAATGATTTGTAGAATTAGAATAACATGGATGAACTTATGAAGTCTGATAACATGGATGAACATATGAAGTCTGACCTGGTTTTCTAGGGCTAAATCTTTCCCCTTATTTACTTAAAACATTTACCACTAAATAACTTAAACAATTGATTGTAAGTGACATGCAGCTCATGCATTTTTTTGAAAGGAAAGAGTAGCCCTGTATATGCCTTCTGATGTTAAAGGCAGTTTGCTATTCTATACATGTGGGATTTTGAGGCGCAAATTCTATAAATCTCAAAGATCATATATTCTATCATCCTGCTTTGAGCCAAACCCCTTCCCTAAGGAATACAAACATAACTCACAAAAGGTACACTTTGCAGGCAGTTAGGCCTTTTAAAAGAATTAATTGTCAGACATTAGACGCTATATTGAACCTGGGGTAGAATGCATGCAAGACATTGTACATAATACTTGCTTTCTAGGTTTCGAGGGAATGACATGTGAAATTTGATAGCAATCCACTTATTGTGTTCCCACCGAATTAATGCATTCATGAAAATAAAAAATTAAAAAAAAAATAAAAACTAATGCTAACATAGTACATTGGCCAAATATCTAAATTGTGAACTTTTCATTATGCTTAGAAGGTGTATTCATTTTGTATGTTCTGAGCTTCTGGCATTAAACCTCCGTATCTGTTGGTCGTCATCTCTCAGATGTCTGATGGCAGCAATTGTGCCACATGTCATGCGGTAATGGATGACTTAAGCAAAACCCTGGAGAACCCTGAAACTAAGGTAAACGATTTGGTGGAACTGAAGGAATTTTGTTCATTATTCTACTTCTAGTAATATTCTCCTGACGTCATCCCATATAATTTTACCCATGCAGATTAAGATAATGAGGATTCTTCTCAATGCTTGTAAAAATGCTGGGGACCACCATATTAACGAAGTGAGTGCATTATTTTTCTTGCCTGTCTTTGAACTAATTGAGGCTCATTTGGTTTGTGATCAAATCCAATTTTGATGTTTGGAAACAAAAAGCAGTTGCATAGTAAAATTTAAAAGAAAAGATACTCAACGAAATAAGCTTAAAAAAGAAAAAAGAAAAACGTTATCTAAAATCTCACATTGGATTGTATGCGAAGCTTCTGAATTACAAACCAAATGCAGCCTAAAGCTTATATATTAACTAAACTTCTCAGAATTGGTAAATGACAAAATGCTCCTGCGTTTGCAGTGCAAGAGGATGGTTCTTGAATATGGCCCCTTGGTTTTGTCAAAACTTGAGTGGTACCTAAGGAATAATGACCTGTGCTACATGGTTCATGTCTGCGAAGCTCCCGAGATTGTCACTTTGGAAACCATGGCAGAATTTTGAGGAAGTCCCATCCAAGGTGAAGATTTGATCTTTGGGTGCATCAAGGGCAGAATAAATATGATGCACAGCTCCCTATGTATATAAATTTTATTGCTTTACTATTCTGTTCATCTGCTTTATTAAGACTGGCTGCTGAAGCTCAAGGTTCTCAGACACGAAGAGAAAAAACTCATTTTGAAATTATTGCATCTTTGTTTGTTTGCAGTTTCCCTTGTTGAAGCCATCAATCCATCATTAATATGAATATTGGTTTGGTTGCAGTTTTCCTTGTTTAGTCTTGTAAATTTGAAGTTGAAATCTGTTTATCATTTTGGGTCGTTTGGGTCCATTTATGGTTGAACTAATTCATTTCTTCCATTGAGATGATCAGAAACCATTTTATTAGGTTCAGGAAACAAGAACCCTGATTTATATGATCTGATGCTTCATGGCATTTTGTCAGAGAATCTTTATCTGATGCTTCATGGCATTTTGTCAGAGAATCTTTACATAACTTTGAACCTCTGAGCTTTCGAAAATGATTGTAAACATCTAATTAGTGAAAGTAGCACATGGAAATGGTTTGGGGCACATCCTTTCTTGCTCCCTCCCATTTCTCCATATTGTCATAGCTCAAATAATGTTTGATCATTAAAATGATAGACCACAGTATTTTCAAACAACGAGAATATCCTCAGAATTTGTAGCGGCTTAAGTGTTTCCATTCACCAACCCAAGCACAAATCATATGCCTATGACTGAGCAAAAACTCAAACTGAGACTATCACCGAAACCAAAAAAAAAATAATACTCATTTTTAAGACCTCTTGATGGAAAGCATTGCCCAAACAAATATTAAATACAAAGCCATCCAACAAAAACAACAAAGGTGCATTTTTAAAGATATTTTGATGGCAGAATTAAGAAAAATAGTACCTGCCAATATTCAAACAGGGACTGAAGTATTATATGCATATTCAGAAAGAAATGTTTCTTTGGAATATGAATCAGTTTATTCCATAGATACCCAGGAAAAGAAAAAGTTATAATTTCTCTCTTGAGAGCACCGTATTATTCATCTTTGTTCAAAAGATGGCACCAAAATCACTGAAAAATGGAGGATGCAATCCAGTACTGCATCTGATACAAGCTGCACTGCAGGTCTGAATCTAACAGACGTATGGAGCACACAAATCCTATACATTTGTGAACTACTACTACTAAGAAAGAAAGAAAATAAAAAAATAAAAAAAAGAAGATTTTTCATAATAATGGCTTCCGCAAAATTTACTGCTTCTCCAATCTCTTTCAAGTAGTTAATGGCTTCCGCAAGAAAAATGAGGTGTCTGAAGACTGCCCCAACCAGCCTGCTCTATGCCTTTAGTGACAGGGCTTTCAAATTCTAATCAAGTTAAAAAACTGGCAAGCCTTCGATAAGTTTTGCACCATTGTACGATACAAGCAGAACCTAAATGGATACACCCAGCAGTTCAATACCTATGGAGTGGTGCAGGGTAGACATCCAATGGTTGATACCGTAATTTGTTGTTACGAGGCAAGGGGCCCTCCTGAAGAATATAGAGAAAATCACAATGCTAGACAACAAAAGTTTTTGGTAATTAATAACCAATTGACTAATGAATCAGAGTCAAATAAGCACAAGTATAATGGTAAGCAGTAGAAATAGGTCACTGACCACTCTAAGCAGGTGGAATTATGATTCAGTTAAGTGTTGTTTAAAAAAGTCCATCATTCCATCATGAGAAGCTTATGAGAAGTTGAAAGTGGAATTAATAAAAAAAAGAGCTCCGATCATCAATTAGGTTTGAGATAGCTTGGTGGGTTTATTTTATTTTAAGGTTTTATTAAGGAAAATAATTACTCATTTGTTTATACACATGCAAACACTTTTGTGTGTATGTGTGAGGTAGTGAGAATAATGCACACACTTGGGATAAAGACAATAAAATAAGAATTCTACGCTTGAAAAGACCACGGAGGTCCCTCAAGCAATGACTTCAACATTGAAACCAAAAAAGAAATTTCCCATCTTCATTTCATAGATGGCACTTTATTTTGCTTCAAAGAGAAGGTCAAGATTCCCATTCAAAAGAGTTTCAATTCGTATCAGGTTTAAAGTTTAAATTGCCAAAATGTCAATTGGGTGTCAACTCAATTTTAGAACCATACTTTTAAAATTTCATTGAGGCTTACACCTTGAGGCTCATCTTCCCTCAAGCAAGGAACGAAAATTTGTCTTCACCCCAAGCTTCAACATTCAGAAATCAGAGTTAATTCAAAGAGTTCGAGAAATTCAAAAGAATTTTTTTTAAAATTCGCCAACTTAAAAAAGTTCAAAAAAATTATATGTAAATGCTAAAATATGAATAATTTTTATTAAAAATAACGAAAAAATATAAATAGATATATTTTACAAATAAAAGTATAGATATAACATTTTTAAATGTGTATTTTAACATAAACAATGTTTAATGCACATCATGTACTTTAACTTAAAATTGTTATAAAAAAGAAAGAAAGATAAACCTATTGTCAAACCCTAATGGTTGCTCAAACACAAACTTTAGCTCAATTGGTTGTTGGCTCGTTTGTCACTGCAAATGTAAGCAACTTCGATCTTCTCTATCGACTACAACAAACACCTCTCGTTTGTTTTTCTTTTCTCAACACCTCTCCTCTTAGGCTCTTAGTTTATTATTCATTTTTCTTCCTTATCTCTACCGTCTCCCCTCCAAGCTGCTTGTCCTTCTTTCTCTTGGGTTGCAACTCTCCAAATGCACACATCTTGCCTTTAATCTTTTTTATTTATAGAAAAAAAATTTTCTACAATTTCTATGACTATACAAAAGAATCTTTGTGCACCAGATAGATTCTTCTATAAAAATATTTTTTTTAGGCTTTTTTTTTGTATTTGTTCTATAAAAATTATCGAAAATTCAATTTTGGGCAAACTTCACCAATTTTTTCGAAGATGCTGACGGAATTTTGTAATTTTACCATTATATGTGAACTTCGTTTTAATTGTCCAAATTATGAAATTAATTCTACTAATTTCATTGAAATTCATCAAATTTTCATACCATACCCTCAAGGCTATTGAAAATCGTCTATGATGGTACCCTCTTGAGGCGTAAACCTCTCTAAAGCCTTATGCTTCAGTATATATAACCAACCATAATGCTCAGCCTTAATGCTTTTTCCAAATTTTTAAACTCTTTTAATTCATTTAGCTATTTACAATTCCAATTTTTTCCCTAAAACACGTCAATTAGTGGTATATACAAGCTAGACCCTTGTCTTTCTTAAATATCTATCATTAGAAGAAACTCAATTAGTGGCACATATCCAATGCTAATTGTTTCCATCAGTTAGATGGCTTGGTGGGTCTATTTTATTTTTAAGGTTTTATTAAGGAAAATAATTACTCATTTCTTTATACATGTGCAAACACATCTCTTGGAATAAATACAATAATATAAGAATTCATATGCTTGAGAAGGCCAAGAAGATTCATCAAACAATGATTTCAACATTGGAAGGCTCAGAGAGAAATTTCTCATCTTCAACTCATAGATTGCAGTTTATTTTACACCAAAGTGAATGTCAGGATCTTCATTGTAAAGAATTCCAATTTGTACCGGGTTTCAAGTTCAAATTCCCAAAATGTCAATTGGGGTGTCAACTCAAGTTTAGGACCATTGACAACAACATAGGGAGAACCATAGTTTTAAAAATCCATTGAGGTTTAAGCCTTAAGGTTCACCTTCTCTCAAGGCTATTGAAAATCACCCATGATGGCACCCTGTTGAGGTGTTCACCTCCCTAAACCCTTATGCCTCAGTATATATAACTAACCACAATGTTCAGCCGTAACACTAAGATTTTCCATTTTTCCCTAGATTACTTAAATTGATATTTTAGAACTTAAATTCTCAATCATTTAGAGAGATCAAAATTTTGAACCTCTTACATCATTTTGCTATTTACGATTTCCTTTTTTTTTTTTTTTCTAAACATCCTAACTAATGGTATGTAAAGCTAGTCCCTTGTCTTTCTTAAACATCAATCATTATAAGAAATTCAAGTTTTGGAAACTCCAAGCACAAACTTCTCCTTGACAACGTACACATTGCCAATTGAATTTCCAATGCTAATTGTTTCCATGAATTTATTGTACAGCACGTCCTCCAATTTATTAGTAAAAGAAACTTCAAATAATAACTAGAAAATGTAAACATAAGAAGTGATAAACAGTTACATTTTATTTATAAAGTTTCTAGTAGTTTCTTTCTTTGATATATTAAAAAGTAACATTTGAAAATCTAATTAACGTATAGAGAATCATAAACATATGGGATCTTTGCTTGACTATAAAGAAAGCATGGTCCATGAAATTATGAAGTATGGCGGTTTACTTACACCAGGGAGGTTGACACGAAGAAATTGAAGGTCTCGATTGGGAATTTATTTGATAGGAGTATAGGGATTTTCTAGAAAAGGCCAGTTGTTGAACTAGAAGTTAGGAAGGCAGTTTTTAGCGGTGACAGTTTGCAACCCCTGGCCAAAGTGTGTTCTTTATGCTTTTCTTTCAGAAGTCATGGGACTTTCTAAAAAAGGATATCATGAAAGTGATAGCAGAATTTTATGAATTTGGGATGTCAACAATCAGGTGAAAGAGACATACATTTGCTTGGTTCCAAGGACTATCAAAGAAAATGAAAGCATACTATCCTACGAGTTGGGTAACGGGCCTTTATAAGATCATTGCAAAAACCCTGTGAAAATTAGAGAGGTGCTCCACAAGACCGGACGGAAAGAGAGAGAGATAGTCACATTATCAAAGGTAGGCAAATCCCACAAGCAATCATAATTACTAATGAAGCTGTTATAGACTATAGAATTAGGAAGCGATTAGAATAGTCATAAAAGTAGCTTTTTTTAAAAAACAAAAAAGAAACATATGACTCTATCCAATGGGTGTTCATAAAGTTCATGCTGAGGGCAACATGGTTTAAAAGTTAGGTGAATTTAACCGAAATCAGCTGAATTATTTCAGTATTTTAGCCACTTGAACCAAAGTTAAAACGTAAGCAAAAATACCAAAGATCACCTTAAAATTCAATGAAGTTCATTAAAATCGTCAACTTCCATAAAGTTTGGGAAAAAAACGTGATTTTGAACTTAATAATACAAAAAGTCAAGGAAAATATTTATAAAAAAACAAAAGAAGCAACTCATGTTCCCTGAAAAAATTATAAATCAAATCATGTATTCATAAACACAAGTAGAGAATAGAGATTTAGGGAGAGAGATGTAAGAACAATTTAGAGTTTGTTAAACTTAAAGTTTAACAATTACAAAATATTATACTTTTAATGTATATGTTAATCTATATATTAGATATAATATATTTATAAATGTTAATGTGTTTTTTATATGAACACATATATTATAATTATATATTATTCAATACATCATATTATTCAATACATCTAAAAGAGTAATTATAGAGTGTTTGGAAATAGATGGACCTCATGGACAATGGGTTGTAAACTCTATAACCTTCTCAATGGTGGTAAATGATTGTGTCAGGAAAAAAATCATGGCTAAAAGGGGCCTTCAGCAAGGGGATCCCCATTCCCCATTTACCATTGTGGCAAATGGTTTGAGCAGATTGAAATCAAAGGCTACAGAGGTCTCCTTGGTGAGTGGTTTTAGGATTTATTGGAGAAGGTGGAGATTTCTCAAATACAATATGCAAATGGCATGACCTTCCTTCTTGAAACAGAAGGGCAAGATGTGTCTAATGCGCTGAATATCTTGCATTATGTTAGCATGTCCTGGGGTGCAAGATCAATATGGCACAATGTCAAATTACAAGGATTACCATGCAAGAGAATGAGTTAGTGATCTTACAAAGGTTACATTGCTTTATTAGTGAGCCTATATGCTTTGTCTAGATAGTTTTTTTTTTTTTTTTTTTTTTTTTTTTTTTTTTTTTTTTGTTTGAAATATTTAAATATTTTATTTAAAAAATTAAAATTATTAAAAAAAGATAGATAGGTAAAAAAAAAACAAAAAAAAAAAA
>JAJIYU010016407.1:0-12164 GCA_030144865.1 Tinospora cordifolia | reverse complement strand
TTAGGTATTTTGAGGAAAAAAATAAAGAATGGGGTAGGGCTTGTAAAAAACTGAAATGAAAACTGTGGCACTAGTTACAATGTAAGATACCAATACAAGTTATACCGGAACTAGGAAGTTATGCCAATTAAAAGCCCTAGTTTTCTAAACTGTGTTACTTATAGAGAGAGTACTGGAACCAACCTACTGAGCAAACAACATAACCCTCCTACCACCCCTACCTTTTCAGTCAGAATCTGAGTTTAGTTTGACTAATTCAGAGTTGACCCAAAAAGGAACAATATCAGCTGCAAAAGTATTGCTCTATTGACAAAAGGAACAACCTTCCTAAAAACATGGCAAGCCATTTCATCTTACATGCAAATGTCTTTAACAGGGCAAGTGACGTGCAACAACCTATGAATGGGACAATTACAAGCATCTACAGCAACTTGTCATTTCATACAGCTGATTTGCAATACTTCAAGCCATGAACTATTTGAAAAAAGTTAACAATTTCCAGTCAAAATGCAAGTTAGAACTGGAGATGAAACTAGAACTTCATTAATAAAGGATCAGAAGCATACATGCTTACCCCTTCTCTGACATCCATCAAGAAATAAAAAATAATTTTTTGTAGAAAAACACAGAAAAAACAGACAGATTGTACCTACCCTGGTGCATATTATTTAAGATTATGATCATTTAAGTATGTCTGAGCATGTAAAACATAATATTCTCCTAAAAAGAGCAATCTCTAACACCACTTCTTTCCCAATACTGCCAATAAAGGTCTGTTTTTACAGGTTAGAGCCTCCCATTGAATTGAAAGACTTCTTAGAGACATTGAGCAGAAAGAAACCGAGAGACTTTTAAAACTATATATATAGTAAGAAGCAACCACCCATAAAGCAGCAAGCTTTCTTTTCAGAGGACAGCATAATCCATTTTCTTTTCTTTTTTTAGATCTTTTCTATTTTTTTTTTTTTCTTTTTACAAATAGGAGATCCTGAACCAAGCCAAAGAATTTGGCTCAGTGAATCCATCATTCTTTCTAGGTTCATGGCGAAGCCCATTCGAAATAAGGACACAATGCACCTCTTGCTGCAGTCCAGTTTCCACAACCAAAGAAGAAGCTTCCATGCTTTGGGCCTGGCTTCCGGACCATTCGTTTGCTGCTCTTCACACCACAGTAGCAATAGGTTCGGCACTCTTTGCTCAAGTCCATGTGAAATGGGTGGAACTGGATAAGAGGCATTGACGGCTGCTTCAGCTTATTGGGGTACTGGGTGAGACCAAATGGGCGATTAGGAGGGTGCCATGCCATAGGATGGTCAGCAGTATGCCACATAATGGTGTTGGTAATGGAGAATCGGAAGCCCCGGCGCATGAGGTGGGCAAGAAGGCGGGCAGTGTTCCTGGCATCATCCAGACCACAGTGGGCACGACCCTCCCATGCTAGGCCAGCCAGCTGAACTGCCTCTTTGAGATTGCAACGAACCCCACCAAATACCTCATGAAAAGGAACTTTTAGGTTGATCCACCTAAGTCAGAATTTCAAAGAAGTTCAATTGTGTGTTTTCCTTTGATTCTTTTTGCATCAAGTGATATCAACCTACAAGAAGTTAAAGGCTGTGGCTTGGTTTGTGACTTAAAAAATAGGATACAGTCCAAAAAGTGAAAATTTAGAAAATTAACATTTTTAGCATTTTTTGAAATAGCCTGTTCTCTAAGCAAAATCTTTAAAAATAAAAAAAATAAAAAAAATAAAAGAAAGAAGAAGAAGAAGAAAAAGAAAAAGAACTGCTTTTACATTTAACCAACCAAAATTTTCCATGGTTCTCAGTT
Organism: Tinospora cordifolia; assembly: GCA_030144865.1. Lineage (NCBI taxonomy): Eukaryota > Viridiplantae > Streptophyta > Magnoliopsida > Ranunculales > Menispermaceae > Tinospora > Tinospora cordifolia. Next base: position 10,337 of record JAJIYU010016407.1, on the reverse strand, counting down.
TATCAATGTAGAAAACAGTTTCTGAATCATAAAACCAAACAGGGTCTAAGTAAATGTCAATAATTTCTTCATGTGTGTACCTATTAAAGTAAGGAGGCTTCCGAATCCTCTTGAATCTGCACTCAGATTCCAACATTACACGACAATCCCAGTTTGACCATGTCACAACAGCAAAGTTTGTGTGCTTGATACCCTTATCTTCCAACCACTTATCGTGCATAAGGAGTGCTTCACTCAAAGGAACGCCCCTGTCCACCTAGGACCAAACACATAACACAACCATCAGCATTCATGGCATAGAAAAAGCACAAGGCTAGGAAGCAAGAGTGTGAAAAAGAGACACAAAGTTGCATTTATATAGAAAGTGAATTTCAGTTGTAATCGAAGATATATGCTGGAATCACCGAATAAAATATGTCTAATGTCTACACACTATCCTAATCTTAAAGAGAGCTCCAAAAGGGAATGATTGAACAAAAGATTGTGATCCACTATCCAAATTTCTAATAGAAAGCTCTCATAGGGAATGACAAACCATTGTGGTTTTCATAATTCAGTAAATAGTTAATGGAAAAAAATCTATGATAAGGTCCTCTTCTACAAAGTCATGTTTAACAAAATTATAACTAAAATCATATATTACAATCTTTTGCATGCTATAGTGATCAAACTATTCAAAGAATGTGAGATCCGAAGTGGCAAATCCACGCTTTATTCAAGCTACCATAATAGTTCTCCCATTTCAACCACAAATTAAAAAAAAAATGGTGACTAGAAACGCCTAGAAAATGGTCTTATCCTGCACTTCAAGTCTTTCCATGAATGCATTATATCCATTTTAAAACTCCACATATGAAGTGGAAATTATGAACGGATTCCTTTCCTAATTCCTAAAAGAACTCTTCCACCATGTCATACAATATTTTCATAGATGCATGAACTGATTCCTTTCATAATTCCTAAAAGAACTTTTCCACCATGTCATACAATATTTTCATAGATGCTACTTAAATTGCTGGTTTTCAAAAAATTTTTAGTTTGAAGTTTTTTAAATTCTTAAAGCCAATCCTTTCTAATTCCATGAATTATACTACATTCCAATATGTAGGTATTTATATATCTGTGGTTTGAAATGAGATGGATTAAATGGGTGTGAGATGTGTTAATTCAATCATGTATTCAGTACTGATCAATGGAAAATCAAGAAGGAAATTCAATGTGAGAAGAGTTTTCAAGCAAGGTAATCCATAAACCAAATCCCAATGGGAGTGCCTGCCACACAGAGGAAGTTCAAGTCCTCCTGGTGCAGGAACTAGGAAGGAATCATATGCCAGCTTAGTGAGCTGGAAGGAGGTGCATAAGCCTATGCATCAGCGCTGTTAGTAACATAAGGTTGAGAAATGAGGCGCTGTGCAGCAAATAGATTTGGTGATACTTCAAGGCAAATTATTAATCAAGCACAAGAGTGGTAGAAGAAAACAAAGTGAAATGTACCACAACGGCAATTAGGTTCAGGTGTGCAAAAAAACAAAACATTCACTTTGGCGCCCATGGAAATTAATTTTTTTTCATTTGGTCTGCAATTATTCTAGCATACGACTTAAAAAATTGGATATGGTGATACCTACCCTTTCACTTTTGGACAGATAATTTGTTGGGAGATTCCATTTTGCTTCCGAGATTCCACTTTGAGTACTCACGTCCTTATCTTTATAGACTATCCACTATCACAATAAGCTCTCATCACCTCTTTGCTTATCTCTAACCCTGCTCCCTCATCCTCTCCACCTCGCTAACCCTGCAATTATTCTAGCCTCGTTAAGTCTTTCCAATTACCCAACTGTAGCTCGGTGCTCATACCCCACCAGCCTATTCTCATGTAAATCCTATATATTAACTCCTTCCCAATTCCACAACCTTTCCAACCTTCTCACTTTCAAACACTATCTGGCATGTTAAGGTTCAAACAAAAAGAAAAGCATATTCGGTTGGCTACTAGCTCACAAGAAAATCAATACCTGTGACACTTTATAGTGCGAGCTCCTAGCGATGCTTGTCCCCCTATTTGGTTGGCTACTAGCTCACAAGAAAATCAATACCTGTGACACTTTATGGTGGCAAGCTCCTAGCGATGCTTGTCCCCATATTGTTGATTGTGCTGTATGCTGGAGTGGAAGTATCTGAGCCATCTGTTCTTCTCTTGCAGCTTTGCAGAAGTACTTGACAAAAATGGCTTACATTTTCAGCAAACAGATACATTATTCTGCAGACCATTGATAAAGGTTCATCATTGCCCCATTAAGCAAGCCTATTTAAAGTAGAAAAGAGATTCATCGTTATGCATGCTACCATTTGGCCAGTATGGTTAGAGGTAAAACAATATGGTCTTTGAAGGCACCCAAAAAGATATTGTCCAGTTATGGGAGGGATTAGATTATTAGCAAGTTCTTGGGTTTTTTATTCCTTTTGATGGAAAGGTTGCCATTATCTAGCTGTTTGTTTAATTGGAGCAATTGTTAGCAAAGTTCTATTATGGGGTTCTGTTCATCAGTGTGCTGGATTAGGGTTTTGGGTGATCTAACCTGCTGTACCATGCTCCTCTGGTGCACATTGTTGTATCTTTGCTACATCAATCATACTAAATAATAATACATATAAATTCATTTCCTTTCCAAAAATATATTATATCATCCAATGGATATTATGAATTAATCTCTCAATTCTGTCAATAAATAACTTAGGGAGATTAAAGCTTAAAAGTAGATCAGTATGCTTAGGAGCATACTTTTTAGTCATAACAGCTAATCCTCAACTACACTCACTCAGAACAAGAACCAGATTTCATATAAACGACTCTTTAATTTCACTTATATGTGTAACTATTCCAGAGGAAAATCTCAGAGAAATCAAGGCAAAGAGACGCATACTGTAATCCAAGATTCCAAGGTTATTACTTCTATGGTATTGCAATTTCATAGTTATATTGCATTTTCATCACTTTACCCGCTTCCAGAACATTTTCTTTTAGCAATATTGGCATTATCCAGTCCAAGTAACATAAATGACTTCTAAGCAACATTCACTAAAAGAATATAATCAAACAATTTCTCTTCAGTAAGCTAAAGATGAGAAACTCCATTTGACACTCCTCTTGTGAAATATAATGCTTTCAGAAGACCTCCACAATTTGAGACAATTCTCAATAGTGATATAAAAAGAAATATCTAACATTAATTCATTAAGAAAACAGGAGGATGTTTGCAACAATTACTGTATCCACCCTACCAAAAGCTAAACCCTGTTCTTAAAAGCACATGCCGCAAAGACCTATCCTAGATATGAATCACATTCATAGAAGCACCCTGCTTTGCAAAGATAATAGTATAATACCATAAATTAAGGGAATATATCCCAACAATTAAGTGGATGGTCTTCAGTAACTTCACTAAAAAGCAGCATATAAATTCCAATAGTAGAAGCAATGCCATGAGATCCCTCCTCTTAGTTCCAGAATCAACAGAGAAATCTAGATTTTTTAGATCAGTTAATTGCTCCAAGCTGATTTTATAGCAAGCTCATTTTATTGCCCCAATTGTGTCAAAATATATTACATAGTTAAGCATGTGTGTACAAAATATTCGACAAATCAACACCCAAATTTCAATAGTATTTGTTATACATTGAGGTCCCCTGTCTTTCTAATTCATGATCAACAGAGAAACCTCAATCTTGATGTTTGCAGATCCTAACTCAGTTTACAGCAAACTCACTTTAAGTTGGTCCAATCGTATTTTCATCTTGAAAATGCATCTATCAACAAATTCCTGGTAGTTGGGTTGCAAAAGCAGCACATATCCAGACACATCAAACTTTCAAAGCTTTATCACCCTAATAGTTCATATTCCTGGCTCCTGATCATAACCCAGCTCTCAGTGATGCACATCACCGGCACATATTCATAAGGCTGCCCTAAAACAACACAATTCTCATATTCCTAAGCCTTAGGATAATAAGCTAATATATTTTACAAATATCTTAACCAAGATAAATAAATCAATAAACTTTTACAAGCTGACGCACAAAGCTTGGTAGACGGAGTTGTTTGACATCTTAGCTACGGATATTAGTCATCAAATCGTTCCCTTGTCCATAGGTACGATAATTTGGTTCAAAGTTCATAAGTGAGTAATATTGTCAAGATCCAATAATAAGATATGACAGTCATACAATCTTTAGTTCATATATACTTTTCTTTAATGTGTTTAAAATGATAACAGGATGACGTGTAAGCATATTGTTCTCGTGTTCTAAGAGAATTTATTACTAAAAGAGGACAGTGCCACCAAAGATACTTGCCCATATACTAATTTTTAAAATGGAACCAAGCAGGCAGGCAATTTTGCACTCTTCAACATAAATCCTACCCAACTTGCGTGAGAGCTGAAAAGTTTATCATCATAAGACCAGGATAAATGGTGAATGGAAGTTCAGTAAACCAATAAAATTACCATAAGGAGTGAATGGAACCAGTGAACGAAGCAACAACAATTACAATTAAAACATTTCACAAGAGAAAATAAACAGAAAGGAAAGAACGACAAAATGGCACTTAATGGGCCCATGTACAAATTCTATATTATCAATTAAACACAACAGGATGGTAGTTGTGAACAATAATTCCAGGAAGATCTACTATGCCGTATGCTACTTGAACCCTTTACTTTACCTCAATATACCCGTGTCCAATACTTCACGACATGACATGGGAATGTGATAATTGTCTGATACTTTACAATTCAAAATATTACTTTGTATATTCTCCAATGGAAAGAAGAGAAAGCGTGAAAGAAGATAATGACTCATTGGTCTAGCTAACATGGACTATGCCAACATCAGTTCCAAGTGAGAATCATTATATTTTGTTAGCAGCTCTATGCAATATTTGAGTGTCCTTAAACCTAAGCTCATAAACCTAGAAGAATGTAAAAGAAATGATTAGTTAGACCAGCCAAAGTCAATTGATTTTTCACCAATGTCCCTTCCCTGAAAACATATAACATGACACTCTGTAATGCCTAAATCAGAAGACTTGCATAATAATAACCACAAAAGCCATGGCACATCAAATCTGATGATAGTAAGAAGAAAGCTAACATACCTGAATTTGCTGAATGCCTGTTAGCTCCTTGCAGAAATCAGTCAAGTGTTGATGATATATGGGTCGCACATAAGTTTGAAAAGAAGCCTCAAGTTGTCCAGTCACACTGTTCACTAGCACAGATGGAAACTCAATGATTTCTTGTGGATGGGGATTCCTTTCCTTGTCACAGGTTGCCTCAAAGTCTATAACCACAAAATATTGGAACTCTTGGAATTGGAATTCGCTAGGATAACCTTGAGAAAACATCCTGAAGGGCACATACTGAATGTGGCTTTCTGCAGGAACATGGTACTCATGATTCATAGAATAATAGCTATCAAAGGCATTCTGGTGGTATTGATTTGCCATTGGAAAATCAGGATGGAAAGTTGACCACATGCAGAATTCCTGATGATATATAGGTCCATGATTACCCTCACTTAGAGGTGCAAAGGATTCATTTCCTAGTGAACTTTCAGAGTCCACAACACTACCTCCCGGAGGAGGAGGGACACTGTTTTCATCCTTGAGCATGGGAAAACCTTCCACAGAATTTCCACCATCTTGTTCCTTGCAAGGGAATGTCTTATTCTGTAGACACCCGGGCGATGCCTCAAGGTTCTTCTGCATATCTCTGTAAAAAATGATCAAAGTATCGAGTAAGAAACACCCTAAAAGAGACAAAATGATAAAAACTACAATTCATATAAATTTCTGACAAGTGACAATCACAGAGTTGATTCAATATGTCAAGATTCACAAACTCAAGTAAAAAGCTTTTAAGACATGTGTGTAGTTATACAAATATGGATGGCAATTCGTGCTATCATATCATTAAGTGCCGTGTCATATTCATGCTATAATGCTGAAATTACAAACTCAAAACTGATCCATTAATTAATGTGTAATAAACAATTAAACAGATTAGCCTATTTAAGTAACTGTTAAAGCTTAAATGCATTAATTCTGACCTGTTTAACACATATAAATTGAAAATTAACATATAAATCAAAAAGAAAACCCCAAGTGAATCCACAAGTCACTCTTCAGAAAGGAACTTACAATGAGATTCCATGAACGCATTTATTCTTGGTTGTTTCTTTCTTGAAAAGAGAGAGAAAGACACAATAGTAATAATGTATATAAGATTACATAAAAGTTCCAGATACATCAGACCTTATGGAGCACAAGATATGATCTATCCCTACCTATGGACCACAAAACTCCACCATCCCCTATACCATAGCCCTAAGGCAATCAAATATTTGCCATGCATAGAGGTTCACCATGTGAATCACTTCCTCGTCTTTTCCCTTAGAGCCTTGCTCTCAAATTGCTTGGACATTCATGTTAGAGAGTTGAATATTTTCCAATTCTCATTGCTACAGATAAAGAGATATGAAGTGTTGAAGTAGTTAATGTTTTTCATGTATAACAGCACACAGCAGTATGAGAATGCATTATACATGGTCTTTTAGATGTTAGTAGGGAATAGGATTATCTGAAGAGTTTTTGGGTGTCGTACAGGAATGACGCAAGCACTCAAAACTTTGCCAAGATTGTAACAGTTGTTGTAATTTCTTATCACACTTATCCATTGTACTGATACAGGGACAAAAAAAGGAATAACGCCCTATTCTATCTGAAAATTCTTGTGATTCTTGTTCTCTGAAAAACTTTTGTGAAAAAAATTCAAAAAGAAATTGAACATATTCATGGAAGATTGGAAAAAAAATCTGCTATTTAAATACATAAAAATGATTATGTGCAAATAGCAACTAATTAATCCAGCAAATGGTTTAGGATCAGACCATAAGTTAAAAGTCGGTGATCCAAATCCTTGTCAAGGTGGGGAAGCAAATCAAAGGGCTCATATGGATCGGGGTACAATTCATAGCGTTCACAGTGGGGATGACCATACCTAGTAATTAAAACTTCCAACATTCAATGGCAGCAATCAAGATGATTGATTGCTTCAAGCAAAGAGATATGTATCTATCAAAAAGATGTCTGAACAAGAAAGATCAAAGTGGCAATGGTTTGTAAGGAACGGGAGGCTTTAGCAAGGTGGCAACAGGAAGAAGGACATGTTGGAATAAACGGGCGATTGATGAAAAATTTTAGAATATATCTCAGAGTGACAACGGCAAATATAGCAAAATAACTGCAATAGATTGAGGCTAAAGTTTTACTCTATTTCCTTAGGACAATGGTGTCCTGCTTAAATTCTCACGATATACGACATTTGTCTCCCAGGATACAACATTCTTGTTCTAAATGATTGTGGCACTTCATATCACTAAAACAGTTGGACCAAAATTGGCGTACCCAACTCATAAATAATACAAGATGCTTATGAAAGCTTAGAGGGAGAGAATGAGAGAAAGAAATCAATTTTCTGTTATTTCTGGAATAAAAAAATCAAAGAACGGGGTTCCCTTTTTATAGTAATTTGGTGGTTGATCCTAATACCTATTCACACACTGTTGTATTGCATCTTTTGGCCTTTAAATGCGATCTAACAGTGTTAATCGATGTGACTTATTGTACACCGTCCGATCACAGCATTTAGACTTCAGCCATGATCTAACAGTTTCAATTGTAAAGCTCAATTTGGTCGTGATATGCCAATCGCAATCGTAGAGCTTGATTCACGCATTCATTGGCATGTATTTATCCAAATGGATGTCATCTGATGATCCCCATCGACGCACTCATATCTCTACCATCAGATCTAGATTCATCAAACTAAGATCTTGCACCTTGACTCACAATTCATCGAATTTGGACATTTCTGATACAAACTCCATCAACACGATATATCAAGTATCCAATCTACCTCGATTTTGAAAAATTCAAAGCTCTACAGCTCTTCGCAACAATGCGCACGTGCAAAGTACAAAGTGTTATTCGCCCTAAGATGCCCAAACGCACTCAAACACGTGCGCGCACATGTTGCGAGCCGCGCGCCACATGCGCTTGCAGGGTGATGCAAAGAGTGAAGTTGAGCTAGAAATCAAGAGTCTACCTCTTCTTACACTTATAAACTAGATTTAGAATTTTTTTAGTTCTCATGTGGGACTAAACAAAGTTTCAAATAAAATACACCTTTATACATCACCAAGTAGGCATCTTTGTAATCAATTTCTCATTCATGTACTCATGATTTTAACTAAATAATTTTACCATCTTAATCTCAACATACCAAAGATTAAGAATTATCTTGGTCCCATAAAATATACTTGTGGGACCCATTTAAATTTTTAGTTAAATATGACCAAAAATAATCTCAAAGTCATTTTTTTCAATAGGACGACAATTAATATGCCATTGGGATAAATTTAGGGATATGTTCTAAAATCGATTGCGCTCAGCTGAAGAGGGAAATCTTTAGGAACATTTGTTGGCTATTCGTGAAGATGATTCAGTGTGTGACTTTAAAAAGGAAAATTGAGGAACTTGCAGCTCCATTATCAGGTGTGAGCAACCAAGTTCTAGGAAAGCAACTCTATTAATGGGTTGAAACCTGAGATTAGAGCTGCGACTTGATTGCTGAAACTGTAAGGGCTTTCACAGATCATGGATACAACACAGCATATTGAGTCAAGAATGACACCTTTTGCTGTCATTTCCCATAAGTTAGGGTTTCAAGCAGTCCGAAGGGAAAATTTGTGAGTTTGAGAGAAGGAAACCCTAAGTTTCTGCTGCCATGTTGAAGGAAGCAAAGCACAAGGACGTGGAGGTAACATTAAAACTCCCTTGTGGTATCAAGAATGGCTACTTAGGTCAAACATTGACTGATATTGAGTTGCAGCAACATTGTAGTCATGGATTATGTTTTCATTGTGATAAAAAACTTGCACCTGGTCACAAGTGCTAGAAAAAGTAAGTGCAAGGCTTAGTGATAGGGGATGATGATGGTAAGGATGTTGTCAGCTTGAAGGAAGCAAACCACTGTCAGGACAGGAGGTTACGTTAAAACTCTGTTGTAGGGTTGACAAGTTGCAAAATGAAGAATATCAGAAAGTGAAGGTGACGATAAAACTCTGTTCTGGTGGTTTTGATAAATAGTGGCTCAACTCGTAGCATGCAACCAGCAACCGTGATTTAAATAGGAGCGGAGGATCAAGTTTGTAGTGTGTTGTAGTATTTAATTTTTTTAACGTATAACATCAGTATGAGAATGTGCTCTAAATAGAGTCTTCTAGTCTTGTAGATGTTAATCAGGATTATCTAGAGAGTTTTCCAGTGTTGCAAAGGAGTGAGACAAGCACCCGAAACTCAGCCAAGATTGTAACTGTTGTTGTAATTTCTGCTTTCAATCTTTTATCATGCATCGTACTGATACAACAAAATGAATAACAGCCTATTTTATCTAAAAACTCTTTGTGGTTCATGTTCTTTGAATAAATGCTTGTGTCTTATCTGCTGACAAAAAAAAACCCGAACCCAATTGAAAATATAGTTGAATAGACAACGGGTAAACAAATATGTACTTAGTTTTTCTATATGAAATCTAGGATCATGACCAAACAATAAAAATAACTTTGTCAATAAACACACACCATATCAAAAAGGCAATTAAGTAAGGAATCCACAAAAACAAAAACAATACCTATGGGACAGACCTAGCAGAAAGCTCAAGAGACACCTCATGATTCCTAATTGGAGGAAAAGTAAAAGGATGCCTAAGTAACTTGATCAATCATTAAAAGTTATGATCCCAAATGTAAAATCGTCCAAAGGAGCCATTGAGCAGTGACAAACAAGCCCATCCATTGTTATTAATTAGTAAGTTTCTAGCCAAAAATCCTGAATAAAGAGTCTTACTGGGAAAGGAAAATATCAGGACATAAAGATAAATCTGAATGTTATCTATGCTTGTAGAGATGATATTGTATTGAGGCTCAAAACCTATTAATCCAAGCTCTAAATATGGCTATTGTGCAGGCAGCACCTATGTCATGAAATTCAAGCAATACAGGACCACATTGGTTTAATTCAATCGAAATTGCTATCAAGTCCCTCCCAAAAGAAAACAATGTGATTTTGGAGCTACCCACTAATTTTGCAAACCTATTCAGTCCTTTTGACTCATTAATCCTTATTTCTCTCAAAGACAGTTTCTCTAACAGGAGTATCAGCTTTTTTGTCTTCCCAAGCAAAAGTAAGAGAATACACAGCTACAGCGCCCCAA
>JAJIYU010016406.1:0-12169 GCA_030144865.1 Tinospora cordifolia | reverse complement strand
CAAGAAAGCTATAGGTGATAATAGGTGTTGTTGTGTCATAAATAGGTCGTGTCATAAATGAATATTACTCATATATTACAAATTTAAATCTGACTCATTTATCAATCGTATCAGATTTGTAAACTCAAACTCAACTCATTTTTTAATTGTATCATAATTTTTAACTTTTTAAAGTAATTTTCAAAAATCTTAATAAAATATAAAATATAAATTATTTGTTAAATACAATTAAATTAAAAATAATTGAAAAACTATATCATAAATTTATTTATAATTTATTGTTTAACATGTTCAAAATCGTGTTAAATAAATTATTTTTCAAGTTTAACAGATCAATGTATTTATGCCCTCAATTTTAGTCATGTTTGATCATATCTAACCTTATTGACCCAAAATTAAATTATGTTAAACTCAAACTCATTAAATACATATCGTGTTTCAGTCGAATTATCATGTCATATTATAAATTGTCACTCTTAAAAAAAAGCCTCAATATAGTATAGGCCCGTCTCAATTTTGGATTGCATGGAGCTAAAGGCAAAAATGAAGAGTGCTTCCTTGTTCATATTTCCGAGTCAATGTTGCTACCATGAGATGAAACCATTGCATTGGTAAGGCCCAATGAAAAAAATCTCACTTATAAAATGGATTTTCTCTTCAAGAGAACTGACATTGACACATACTAGTTGAAGTAGCCAACTTTTATCTTTTTGTGAGAAAATTACAATCAACATTCTTATCAAAACCATATTTATGTCCATTTGTATTTTGTTTTGAATGTGCATTTGATGTTCATGGTAAGATATAATTATTTTTAGAAAATGAGGTTGGCTAAAATAAAATATGATTGAAAATAAAGCAATATTGTATCTCTTGATACATGCGAACTAGAATAAAAATAATAAGAAATAAATTTTATCTATTAAAATTATAAAAATGAATTACATAAAAAAAATAAAAATGCTTAAGTTTCATAAAACCAACTATTCTCATTTAGCAACACAAACCAACAAGTTTCTATAAAATTATTATCACTCGGCAAAAAAATAAGACTAAGAAGTTGGTTTCTACAAGACACAAAACCAGCATAACAATTTTTTTGAGAAGAAAAAAACAAAAAAAGTTAGGTTTTGCAAGATAAAAACCAACAGCGCTTTATTGTACCCATAGCTGATGCCCTCACAAGCTACCCACTTGTCTAATTGTGGTTGAGCACAAGGCCCATAAGAAGATTCAGTTAGCAACTCAACATGACCCAACATGACAATTACCTGACTTGTTGAACAATGCAGATCCAACCTTTGATCTCGTGGCATACAAAATTAAATAAGTTACCCAAACTTAAGAACAACTTTCATGAAATAAGAAACCAAGTCAAATTGACATGTATAAATGCCTTTACTATCTTGTCCACGACCAAATACACATTCTTGGGGGGAATAGTAGAAAATTCTTTAATAGAATTTAAACTCACACTTGGCGATTTATAGTGTATTATTATTTTTAGGATCAACATGCCACATGCATGATTGCGTAGATGTCATGATGACATGAAAAGTTTGTTGGTATATTTGTTATCCATTTGTCATGGTCTTTGCTTTGTACGATCTTACAATTGTGTGCGGTTAGGCATATCCATCACAAGATCTATGCCTGTCTTGAAATTGAAAAAGTTATTTCTAAAAATCACCCTATCATAGCACGAGTGTCCTCGGATTGTTTCAACATATTGTTGCAATATTTTTGCTACACATAGTTGGTTATTTATATGCCATAAGGAAAATACGTGCATGAAGAAATGGGAGCTTCATTAGGGTATGGAGATTATTTACTTTTGTCCTATAAGCATATCTTACAAAACTTTAGTAAAAGGAAACAAATATTTGAATTAACTCTCTTAAATGAGCTCATTAACTAGTCAAAATCATATTATGATGAACTAACTTTGCAAGCTTTTTAAATTTTGCAGATATGGTCATAAGGACCATAAAATGTAATATTTTTCTTTATAGGCATGTTGCCAATTATCATTTAAAAGAACTTTCTAGAAGATCCATAATGAATTGAGTAAGTAAAATGATTTGACTTGCTAGATTTACAATGATTAGATTCAGTGCTTTTAATTATTGTGATTCGGACAAAACAAACAACATATAATGCAGCAAATGTTTGCACCTATAGAAATAATGGTCTCTTGTTACTTATAAATACATTGAAGATCTAAAAAGTCAAGCACCTTGCTGAAACATGAATAATCTAGTCTTAATATCTAGACTGCTTCTTTACTTTTTTCCTTGAGCTAATGTTTTGTTATAAAAAATGTTGTAAAAAGCCATGTAAAAGCAATTTTTGTGCGAGTAGACTTGTGAAATTGTAAAATTAGCATGGCACAAGATAAAGAATGATTGGTGGTTGATTAAAAATATGAGAAGTTTATGTGTTGAATTGTGACAAGTGTGCTTTGTCAAGGTTTTACTACGAACCTCTTGTAAAGTGCGGCATTAGTTTAAAAGTTATTATATTAGTTTGTTATAACAATCGATTTGTAGAACTTTTTACACCTGAGCGTGACCTTGCAATCATAGCTTGATTAAACTACGCTATCTATCTTATGTTTGATTGTTTTATTTTGTTTTACATTAATTGATTAATTGATTACTATCGTTATTTGCTTAACTAAAAAACCTACAATTGGTATCAACGCTGTTCATCATTTTTTTAGCCTTTTATTTGACAAGTGAGCCCTTGAAGGTTCATTGAGCAACAAAATAAATCACAAAACCCCAATAATGGTACTAATGGACAACCCCAAGGAATGAGGATCAACCACATGACCCCTTTTATTAGAAGAAGAAAACTATGCACATTAAAAGACAAAAAATGAGAATATTCATTTGATTATTATATGAATGAGCATGAAGAGTGGTCGTGTACTAAGGAACAAGTGTTATCAAGATTTTAAAGCTACAGTTGTTGATGGCAAAATAATGTTACCATAGAATCTGAAGTTCAATGGATTGAGGAAGAGAGGAAATTGTGTTTAGCTAATTTCAAGGCACTTAAACAAAACATTCAATAAAGTAGACAAGGAATAATTCAAACCCATCTCAACATGCAAAATGACAAAAGATGCATGTGAGCCCTCTAAACTGCGCATGAAGGAACAAGTGTTATTAGGATTTTAAAGTTGCAATCATTCATGACACAATTCAAGTTGTAGCGAATAGAATAGTATGAAACTATCTCTAGTTTCAATCGAAAATTGAGGGACATTGCCAACTGTGCATTCCATATTGGAATGATATTCTTGGAAGAGAAACTCGTGCAATAAATTTTCAAATCATTACATCCTAGATCTGTAGAAAAAGTAGATGATAGAGAAGAAGTCAAAGATTTTACAAAAATGCACAACATGACTTAATGGGGTCAATATAGACCCATAAAATGGGGCTAGTTGTTAGAAAATGTGTTTAAATAGGAACAAGTAAATAGTCTCACATAAAATAATAGAAAAAATGTAATGACAATAAAAGGAAACTAATAAGAGGTTTCATTGATTGGAAGGAAAAAAGGGATAGTGGGCCCAAGACTTATGGATAATTAAAAATATAATTATAAATGAATCAAACTGAAATTAACTACTACTAACTGTCTTAAGACAATTTTTTGGACAACTTTTAATGATTAATATTTGGTGGCTGTCTGGAAAATGATGACTTTTCAGATTATATCTTTTATTTTTTATAAATACAAGTTTTATTGATAGTAAAAAAGATGTTTTTTTTTGGAAAAAGAATAACAATTCCATAAAAATTGACAAATTTCAATTTGCCAGAAATAAAATTAAAGTGTTGTGATTTGATTTAAAAATAGTCGTATCCTGGGAGACAGATTCTGTTGTCTTCAAGCACATGTGAAGGGGTTAAATTCTGTCTTAGGACATTGTCATTACGCAAGCTTCTGTTATTGTGTCTGATTGATTCTATTTTCTTATTAGTATTACATTTTACTGTTATTAGTTCTTTGATTTTTTTATTATTAGATTTCTAGCAATCTAAGACAGAAATTTTGATATAAATGATATATTTTTGAGTTAGTTTACATTATGTATAATTTTCTCATTTATATTTAAGTGTTAATGAGCCATTACATTTGGTTGACAGATTCTGCAACCATAGCTTCGCAAACCACCACTAATACTACCAATCCAAAGGTTAAGAGACCCGAAAAGTTCAAGGGGTTGGATTTTAAAAGGTGGCAACAGAAAATGATTTTCTAGCTAATTACTATGAATTTAGCAAATATAATCAAAGAAGAAGTTCCAAAAATAGATGAAGATCTAGTGTTAAAATAAACTTTTATGACTATTGAAGCCTGGAAACAATATGATTTTTTGTGCAAGAATTATAGTTTGAATAGACTAGATGATACTCTCTACGATATATATTCATTATGTAAGACTACAAAAGATATTTGGGATTTGCTTAAGAATAAATACAAAACTAAAGATGCTGGAGTAAAGAAGTTTGTGGTGGGCAAATTTCTTAAGTATGCAATGACTGATTCTAAATCTGTCATAAAACAAGTAAAAGAACTTCACGTGTCGATTTATGAACTGCAGGCAGAAGGATCCATAGTGAATGAACATGTCCAAACTGGTGCCATGATAGAGAAACTGTCACCATCTTGGAAGGATTTTAAGGTATATCTCAAGCATAAGCGCAGGCAAATGTCTATTGAATATCTGATTTTGAGGCTTCTGGTTGAAGAAGATCACAGGAAAGGAGACAAAACTGAAGTTGCAATGGTTGAAGCAAAGTCAAACGTGGTTGAAGAGCAATCAACTAAGACTAGGTTTAAGAAGAAGAAAGTCAAGAAAGAGGAAAAGAAACCAGGAAACCAGTTAATACCATAAGGAAATAACTTCAAAAGAATCAAGGGAAGTTGTTGAGTGTGTGGAAAACTTGGGCACATGGCACAAGATTGTCGCCATAGGAAGGATCAAAATTCAAGACAAAACAACGATCAAGCAAATTTTGTTGATATAGATGAAAATCTTGTTGTTGTGTCTGAAATTAATATGGTTTTTGATCTTAAGGGTTGGTGGATAGATATAGGTATTAGGAGACATATTTGTAGTGACAAAAATCTATTTTCTGAATACAGTCCAACTGATAGTGATGAGATCTTGTATATGGGAAATTCTGCTTCTTCAATGGTTCAAGAAAAAAGAACTATTATACTGAAAATTTACTTTTGGAAAATTCATAAAATTAGTTGATGTGTTACATGTACCCGACATTAGGAAAAATATAGTGTCTAGCCCTTTACTTAGTAAGAAAGGGTTCAAACTTGTATTTAAATAAGATAATTTTGCTCACAAAGGGTGGCATGTATGTTGGGAAAGGGTACTTAGCTGATGGTTTATTCAAATTGAATGTAATGGTTAATAATAATAATAATAAGACTTTTGTTTATATTGTCGACTCTTATAATTTATGGCATGCTAGATTATGACATATAAATTATAGATCTATATATAGGATGATTAATTTAGAATTGTTACCAAAGTTTAACATAGATGTCAAGCATAAATGTGAAATATGTACATAATCTAAATTTGCTAGGAAACAATTTAAGTCTATACAAGAAAGGTCAAATGAGTTGCTTAGTTTTATACATAATGATTTATGTGACTTTAAATCTACATCCACTAGAGGTGCAAAACATTATTACATAACTTTTATCAATAGTAATAGTAAATATTGTCATGTCGACTTGATTAAAAATAAATACGAGGCATTAGATATGTTTAAACAATACAAAGCTAAAGTAGAAAATCAATTCAGCAAGAAAATAAAAAACCATAAGGACGGATAGAAGTGGAGAATATGATTCTACTTTATTTTTTGAACTTTGTGCTACACATAGAATTATACATCAAACTACGACTCCTTATACACCTCAACAAAATGGTGTAGCAAAAAGGAAAAATAGAACTTTAAAAAATATGATTAACTCTATGTTAAATAGCTCTAGATTACCACATTATTTATGGGGTGAAACATTACTTACTGCTAATTATATATTAAATAGAATTCCTTTTAAGAGAACTAAGAAGTCCCCTTTTAAAGTGTGGAGAAATAGAAAACCTACTTATAAAACTTTGAAAGTGTGGGATTGTCTAACTGAAGTATAAGTGTCTTTACCAAAAAGAACTAAATTAGGGCCAAAGACCAACTGTGTGTTTATAGGCTTCGCTAAAAAAAGTGTTGCATATAGATTTTTGGTGTTTAGATATGATATTACTAATATTCGTGAAAATATTATTATTGAGTCTGTTGATGCTGAATTTTTTGAAAGAATATTTCCTCATAAAGAACGAAAACTAGTTCTTCAAGAAAACAGACTTATGAAGAAAGTCTAGAAAAACCATTTGATTTAGAGGTTCAAAAAGAGGATCAAGAACCTTCTAATTTAGGGGAGGTTCAAAAACAAAATAAAGAACTTAGAAGAGGAAAGAGGATAAAAGTTCCAAAGAATTTGGCCTAGACTTTAGAAGTTTCTTAACCGAAAATAAACCACAAACATATAATGAAGTTGTTTCTTCACCAAAGGCTCCTTTCTAGAAGGAAGCTATTGACAGTGAAGTACCATCCATTTTACATAATTATACATGAAAATTGGTTGATTTATCGCGTGAAATCAAACTAATTTGTTATAAATAAATATTTAAGAAAAAATTGAAAGTAGATAGAAATACTAACAAGTATAAGGTATGTTTGGTAGCCAAAGGATATCAACAAAAAAAAGGGTTGGATTATTTCGACACATATTCTCCAGTTTCTAGAATTGCATCAATTAGGATGTTAATTTCTATTGCTGCACTATACGATATGGATATACATCAAATGGATGTAAAACAACATTTTTATATAGAGAATTAGATGAAAATATATATATATATATATATGGAACCACCAGAAAGGTTTATAGTTAAAGGTAAAGAAAATAAAGTTTGTAGACTTATTAAATTTTTATATGGGCTTAAACAAACACCAAAACAATGGCATGAAAAATTTGACCATGTAATGTTAACACATGGATTCAAAATTAATGAATGTGATAAATGTATTGAAATAAAACATATGAAAAATTCTTGTGTGTTACTATAGTTATATGTCAATGACATGTTAATAATTAGAATCGATAAGGATGTTATAAACTCTACAAAAAGAATGTTAAATTCAAATTTTGGTATGAAAGATTTAGATAGAGCTGATGTTATCCTTGGGATTCAAATCAAATGAAATACAAATGGATACATACTATCTCAATCACACTATGTAGAGAAAATATTAAAAAAGTTTAATCAATATGATTGTAAATTTGTCGTGATTACTAGTATATCTACTTAGCCGTCTTACTGAATAAGCAATGTCAGGTCTAGTAGAATTTATTAAATACATCAAACTTCCAAATGTGTGGTATTGTTAGAAAATGTGTTTGAATAGGAATAAGTGAATAGTCTCACATAGAAAAATAAAAAAATGTATTGAAAATAAAAAAAATTAAAAAGAGGTTTCCTTGGTTGGAAGAAAAAAGGGATAGCGGGCCCAAGACCTATGGATAATTAAAATATAATTATAAATAAATCAAATTGAAATTAACTGCTACTAACTGTCTTAAGACATTTTTTTGGATAATTTTTAACGGTTAATAATTGGTGGTTGTCTGAAAAATGATGACTTTTCGGATTACACCCTTTATTTTTTATAAATAAAAGTTTTATTGATAGTAATAAGATGTTTTTTTTTTTTGGAAAAGAAGAACAATTCCATAAAAATAGACAAATTTCAATTTGCTAGAAATCAAATCAAAGTGTTGTGATTTGATTTAAAAGTAGTTGTATCCTGAGAGATAGATCTCGTTGTCTTCAAGAATGTGTGAAGGGGTCAAATTCTGTCTTAGGACATTGCCATTATGCAGGCTTTTGTTATCGATTCTGATTTATTCTATTTGTTTATTAGTATTGCATTTTACTGTTATTAGTTCTTTGATTATTTGATTATTAGATTTCTAACACTAGCTACATAGAGGTAGGAGAAAGACTTGGTTCTTCGAGTAAAAACATCTATTAAAGATAAGGATGATGAGATTGTCATGATCACAAGAAAGTTATCCAAATTTATGCAGAAGTTTGGAAGAAAATGCACAACTCCAGAAAATGGAACATGAGAAGGGAGAAAAATCTAAAGTAAACCACTCAAATTCAAAAAGAAAATTGAGAGGAATTAGGTGTAATGAGCTTGAAGGCTTTGGGTATGTCAAAGCAAAATGCGTCAATACAATGAAAAAGAAGTCTCTTATCATTACTATTAGTGACAACTCCGAAGACGGCCAATACAACGAAGAAGGTGTCTTGAGCAACTTTGTAACATTCGCTAGGGCAATATAGTCTAAAAGCTATCATTTTAGTAGTTGCATAACTTTAATTGTTCCAACAGTTGGTGTGACGAATTCAAATAGTGATAATGATGACGAAAGTATTTATGAGTTCAGGCATATATATTTACTAATGTATAAACAATAGTTATAGGTTGGACAATAAAATAGAGTAAGAGAAAGGAAGCTAGAAGAAGTAATGGAAAAGTTGCAGAAAGTAGTTAAAAAATGAATTCAAAGCTAAGTAAGGTTCAACAAAAGCTACAAGATGTCGAAGAGAATCTTCAAATACTAAACATCGAGAAAACAAAATTGGACAAGTTTTTAAACTGGAACTTGATTTTTATAACCGTAAAGGACTTGGATACATGTCAAAAATAATGAAAAGCAACTCTATACACCCTTGTAAAATAAAAAGAAATGAAGAAACCAAATTGGAGATATTTCACATGCTATGATTACAATACACAAGGTCATGATGCTACAAACTAAGGAGGAAGCTTCAACAGGGTCTTGGCATTCAATTACCTCCAAAAAGTGAACCCAAATTATGAAAAGATAGGTGCAAAAATTTGTCGTGAAGGCTTTTGTTGCACATATTGTTTTAATAGCCATCTCTAAAAATAGTTAGCAGTCAGATAATGGGTGTGCAAGACATGTGATTGGATGCACAAATGTGCTAATTTAATACTAATTGTGTGAAGAAGGACATGCCATCTTTGGAGATGAAAGAAAGGGAAAAGTAGCAGGCAAGACACTTTGAATGTTGACGGACTACCATAACCTAAGGATGTTTTGCATGTTGATGAAGGATTTAAAGTAACTTTGGTCAACAAAAGTCAATCACATGATAAAAGCCTTTGGGTAAATTTCACCAAAGACAATTGCAAGTTCTTGAACAACTCCAATACATGTATTATGAATGATAGAAGAACCACAAACAATTGTTATAGATTTGAGAAGAAAGGATTGACATTATTGCATTGTTGCAATGCAATAGTATTGAACATACTTGAATCGTGGCATAAAAAACTCATTTACTTAAATTTTAAGACACTCAAGAAAATTAGTGTTGTAAATGCAATTAAAGGATTGCCCAAATTGAGTTTGAAAACCTTTGGCATATGCAAGTTGTGCCAACTTGATAATCAACAAAGATCAACGCATACAGACAAACCTATTTGGTCCATTACAAATTGAGAGATTTTAAAGAATGAAGTTGATTTATGTGGGTGTTGATAACTACTCAAGGTTCATATGGATGAACTTCTTAAGAGAGAAATCAAACACATTTGAGGTCTTCAAGGAATTGATAGAAAAATAAGAAAAGATAGAATTATCTTTATTAGGGTTGCACACAAGAATGAATACAAAAATTAGGTTAACAAGGAATACATTGTGGCTTATATAGCTGTATACACAAAATACCTAAACTAGCCATTTATAATAAGAGCAAGTTAGCCTAATATCCCCCCTCAAACGCAAGATGCTGGTGGAACAAGCAGCGAGAGTTTGCAGCAAGGAAGCGAAATCGCTAAGTAGGATGTGACTTTGTAAAAAGATCTGCAAGCTGGGAGGAGGAGAGTACAAATGGTAAGGTAATGGTGTCATCCTACAAATGATGACGAGTGAAATGACAGTCAATTTCAATATGCTTTGTTCGTTCATGAAATACTAAATCGTGAGCAATCTAAATAGCACTTTGATTATCACAGTACATAGGAGTAGGAGAGGTGAGTGCAATGCTCATGTCGAGAAGCAAGCAACATAGCCACACAATCTCAGCAGTAGTAGAAGCCATAACACGATATTCAGCTTCAGTAGAAGATCGAGAAACAACAGATTGTTTTTTACTTTTCTAAGAAATAAGATAATCGCCCAAGAAAATACAAAAGCCTATGACAGATTTGCGATCGACAGAATCACTAGCCCAATTCGCATCTAAATAGGCACGAAACTCCAAGGAAGAAGAAGAGGAAAGTAATAAGCTTTGATATAGAGTACCACGAAGAACCGAAGAATACGAAGAACAACACCCCAATGAGTGGTGGTAGGAGCACCAACAAATTGACTAACAACATGAACAACATATGCAATATCTGGGCGAGTGATAGTTAAATAAACTAAACTGCCAACAATAGTACGATATAGAGAGGCATTAGATAGTGGAGTACCATCTGTGGAGGTATAACGAACATTTTGCTCAATGGGAGTATCAACAGTCCTAGTATCTGACATACGAGCACGCTGAATAATATCAGCAGTATATTTAGACTGAAAAAGAAGATAACCTTTGGACGAATAATCAACCTCAATGCCTAAGAAGTAACAAAGAGGCCCAAGATATTTCATCTCAAAATGATGAGTCAGTGCCAATTTCAGATTAGCAATGCCAACTAAATCATCACCAATGATAATCACATCATCAACATACAAGAGCAAGAAGATCCGCCCTGCAAATGTAGAACGTACAAACAAAGCAGAATCTGATTCACTGGATGTAAAGTGAAAGGAGACAATTACGAAAGATAATTTTTTAAACCAAGCTCGTGGAGCTTGTTTGAGCCCATATAATGTATTCTTGAGTTTACAAACATCCCCAAGATTATGAACAACCCCAAGTGGTGGTGTCATATAAACTTCTTCTTTAAGATCCCCATGTAAGAAAACATTCTTCACATCCATTTGAGAAAGAGACCATTGAAGAATGGAAGCAACAACAAGAAGAGTACGAACAATAGTCATTTTAACAACTGGAGTAAAGGTTTCCTCATAATCCATACCATATTGTTGAGAAAAACCCTTGGCAACAACCCTTGCTTTATAACGATCAACAGAACCATCAGACTTGGTTTTAATTTTATGGACCCAACGAGAACCAACCGGGTTTTTACCTGGAGGAAGAGAAACCAAATCCCAAGTTGCAGTCTTGTCCAATGCAGAGAGTTCTTCAGTCATAGCTTGTTGCCATAAAGGATCAAGTGCTGCCTCCTTATAAGAAAGGGGCTCAGAGAGATGATGAATAGAGACCAAAAAGGATGTAAAAGATTGTGAATAAAAATTATATGAGAAATCAGGCAACTGAGTAGACTTACGAAGACGTGGAGGGTAGCGAGAGACCGGAGGATCAACAATCTCAGCGGATGTTTGGGATGGCATAGGCAGAGAGGATGCACCAGGAATAGAAGAGGGTGAACAGTCGGAACCCTCAGGCAATGAGACATCTGCACTAGGAGAAGACAATTCAATATGGTCATCAGAAAAATGATCTATGTGAATAAGACTAGAAGTAGAAACATTATGAAGTGGGGAAAGCGAAAAAAGGAAGGTGTTCAAGAAAGAAAACATGACGAGAGACATATAGCTTTTGTGCAATAGGGTCAAAACAACGATAACCTTTTTGTCTGTGACCATAGCCAAGGAAGACACAGAGGGTTGAATGAGATGATAACTTGTTTCAGTCAACATGAGGACGCAGAACAAATTAAACACATCCAAAAACTCGTAAGGAATAACAGTCTGGAACACGACCGTATAACTTCTCAATGGGAGAGAGTCCAGAAGTTTGAGATGTTGGGATGGTATTTATGAGGTGAACAACAGTGAGGACTGTCTCACCCCAAAAGTCATTTGGGACATTGGCAGAAAGAAGGAGAGATCGAGCAGTTTCAACTATATGTCTATGTTTTCGTTCTGCTACACCATTTTGCTGAGGAGTATCAGT
>JAJIYU010016405.1:0-12167 GCA_030144865.1 Tinospora cordifolia | reverse complement strand
CACACCCGCAAGAGACGTAACACAATTAGACAAACGCTAGTGTCCAACAAAAGCTTCTCTCATGGACACATCTCATTAAGAGTCAGCCAGCACCAATTTGGACTGGACTTAGCTTCTTAAGCTCTTCTCAACTGCAAGATAATTTCAATAAGAAGGAAGGTAGGATAGATCCATCTTCTAGTTTCAATGGGGACAAAACATGACATCACTGCTTTGTCATCTACACACCAAATGTAACGCGTAAGATCAATGCCTAAAATTGCGTTGACGCAGTGCCAGTCCACCATTAAAAAGCCAACCCCAATCACCATTGTTTTACACTTCTATATCTATATATATATACATTTATATAAATAAACAATCTACATCTCCATACCCTTCTGATCTCAAGCTTCACCACCCACAAAAAGAAAAAAAAAAAAATTCCAAGTCTCCTGCCTCCTTCCTCTTCTGTTTATTTGTCTTTCTTTCTTTCTTTTCTTTTTTGAAGTTTTTGACAATGCAACAGGCACTTCCATACAGAAACTGGGTATCAAGCAGATCAGCAGAGAGCCCAATTGGGAGGTCATCGATGGTGGTAGCAGAGAAGGGTGATGACCCTTTGAAGGGAAAAGGATGCTACAGAGATGTGAAGGGCATGGTGAGGGAGAACGCAGTGGTTCTGCTTGGTAAAAATGGGTGTTGCATGTGTCATGTTATGAAGAGGTTGCTTCTGGGATTAGGAGTAAATCCTACCGTGTGTGAGGTGGATGAAGAAGAAGAAGTCAGAGTGGTGAATGAATTAGGAGGGAGGGAAGAAGGGAAGCCTCAGTTTCCTGCTGTGTACATAGGAGGAAAGTTATTTGGAGGGTTGGATCAGCTCATGGCTGCTCATATTTCTGGGGAACTTAATCCTATCTTGAAGAAAGCTGGGGCTTTGTGGCTTTGAAATTTTAATCTCTACTTTGTTTTTTCCTCCTTTTACTGCTTTTTTTTTGTCCTTGAATTTTAGAGGGATTCAGAGTTGCAGAGCCAATGTAGAATTTTCTATGTATCAGAGGTTAGAGAAGATGAAGCTTTCTCAAATAGAGGAACGATGACTTGAAGCTATAGCTTAATTAATTACTAAAGCTTACTAGATTTTGGTTTCCCTTGCAGTTTGAAAGCTAAGCGCTTGAGCTGTACAAATAGTACTATTTAAATGAGCTTGTTTATGAGGAATTTCTGAGGCGTGGTTTTATTATTAACATTAGTTCTATTCAATATGATTTTCTTTGCTTCTGCCAAAAAAACTGATTTTCATTTCTCAAGAGAATCTACACTAACATGTTGATACAGTTCAAAAAAAAAAAAATATAATTTAAATGTGGACTAATGCCTGAATAAAGTAGGTGAATCAAACAAATTCATATAGTTTCCCAGGTTTGATTGAGCTGAGTTTATATGAATTTCAATGCAGAATAGTCTTCCCAATCCATTCTCTGATACGGGTAGAATCTTGAATAAATAAATAAATAAATAAAGTTAAGAATAGTTAAGGAAAAGATTGTGAAATTTAGTGGAAATATCAAAGAAAAGTTTGGGACAACTTTAAGTTCAATTTTCTTTTCAGTGGAGTTCACATGTTTCTGCAATTTTCTTTGTTGGGTCCCAACTTGTTTAAGGTCAATGTCTTATCTTAAGCATTAGGTTGGCGATAGCAATATGTATTTAAAATTCCTTGTATTCAACACCTGGCCATTTCATACATCGTCGGTGAAAAGGGCATGTGTCTTCCAATCTCTCCTATACCATTTAAGATCTTAGATGAATGTGACTAACAAGTGCCTGGATTATACCCAAGAGATAAGGAAAAGTAATTATGAAAAAGTTCAAATTTTCAATACAAAAATAGTCATTCTTCATGATGATAAATATGAATGATCTCTTGAAATATTAACCCTTCTATTGATTTAATGACATTTAGGTCAGAAGCCACTAAATTCAAAAGTTGTAGTTATCAATAATGGTCCAATTATGTATATTAATACTCTCTTTTACGTGCATAATGGCACGTGAACTTGATTTATATAAAAAATAATTAAAAAAAAAGCAAACATGACTTTGATGAACTTTGAACACGAGATTTATTGAATAAATTTTACTTCTGATATCATCTCAGAGGCTACTCTACTTATTGCGAAAGCTATAACCGTTAGATAAAAATCCAATTATATACACAAATCACGAGAAGATATATCTCATTAACTATGTCAGAAAATTACCAAGTCATTAACTATGTTAGTTGCTTACTAAATTATCACCCTTTCACCTTGACACCTAAAATGATTAGAATATCAATGAAATGAACATAAAAATCTAAAGTTTCCGTGTGATTCAAGGGTTTATTAATTTTTTTTTGTTAAAATAACTTGACTGACTTAAACAAAGGAAATTGCTCATTTATTTACAATTCAAATTTTTAATTGACTTGACCGCAAAATAATGTTTAACTAGTTTTCTATCTTGATTAGGGTTGGTTCATGTGAAGTACGTAAGCCTCAAAGGCAAGACTCTTGTGGCTGGCATGTGGGGTTCACACCCTTAGCCAAAAAACTTCTAAAAAAGTCCTCATTCTTACCATTTTTTCTGTTCAAAACTTCTTCAACAGGAACGCCCCCTTTCCTTTCCGCCTAATAAAGCATCACAGAGAATAGTAAAATGCCCCCTACTTGGAATAAAATAAGACAAAATAATTTAATTCATAGAGTATTGTTTGGTGGGAATTTGAATGTTGTCTTTGACTTGCTTCACACCATCCATCCAATTACCTAAAGTTCTTCTACGGCTACAGTATGATGTCTTTTCTTTTTGGGGATTTCATGACAAATGCATACATTCTTCATATATTATGTCCATGCAAGTTTGCAACTACAGCGGTTACTTCACTGCAGAGGTCACGGGTTTGAATGTATAAATAACTTCTTCCTATTATGAACCCCACAATATTGGGTATTTATTTATTTTTAAATCAATGATTTGTTTATTTTATGAGTATTAAAAACTACTTTTATCTAAAAGCTATAACTAATAGACAAAGGTGTTGTTAAGACCTACGCGATTTCTAGATTCCCAATCCCTCCTAGCGCATAGGCGACGATCAAGGAAGTATAAAGGGGTGTTTATAATCTAAGTCTAAAAAGCTTCAAGATAAACTTTTCTTTAAAAAAGAGAAGGTTGTTATTATCTTTGTCCATTCACTAAGGCCCAAATTAGAAATTCTTGCAATCACCATCCCTGAAGAGGCATATACATACACACACACAATTGTCTTATACTTGTATAGATCTTGCCTCACTCTATAAGGGCTTACCGCCTAGATTCGCCTTTTCAGCTTAGCAACACTGCTAATATTATTAGCATAGCTCCTCACGTGCAGCCTCATTCTAAAATATAGCTCAGACTCTCACAACATATTAAAAATCACTTCATGAAAGCTATGACAACTAAGTAAATAACCTAGAACTGTATATTAAGAAGGTTGGAAAACAAAGTACATAGGCTCTCCATGCATTCAAATGCCTAGACTATATTAAACGAGCATTTGTCTGTTTTACTTTCAAAAGTCTAGATAGAAAAGTCTTGGTGATTCACATTTGTATCAAGCAATTCCTTTTATTCAACAAACTAATTTTTGTTTTATTTTCCATTTCTCTCTCTCTCTCTCTCTCTCTCTCTCTCTCTCTCTCTCTCTCTCTCTCTCTCTCTCTCTCTCTTCCAAAGTCAATGGTAGTACAGGCAAAACCCACCTTCTTTGTGCCTAGACATGACAAATTTTGATGAATAATCCAAGGTTGTTATCATATTTGTAATTATTTCAATAGTCTAAACTCACCTTATTTGAAAATAAACAAGGTACTCCTTAGTCCTCAATGAGACAGTTTCTAGACCATGTATGTACCAATAGGCATGATGAAAAACTAAAATTTAATGAAGAAAAGAGAGGCACGCCTGGCCAACACCACTTTAGACACTGAATTAAAATAAAATTCTTCCTTATTTTAATTGTCCCAAGTCAAATAATGAGTGCCACTTCATGAAACTCTCTCACAGTCACCCTTGCATGACCACTCAACTTTCGGCCGGCCACTATCTAAGGGTGAGAATGCTTTATCTATCAGTCACCAACACCGTCATCCACACAACCTTAGAAACTCAGTTAGCAATTCCATCATGTACTCTCAAGCCAGTAGTGGATCAAAACCAGGAAACATCATAAATCCATGACTTGTTGGAATCCAACCATTATGTTCAACCCTTTGTATTTTTTTTTTTTTTTTTTTGGGAAGCAATTGTACTATGCTTTCATAAATTTTAGTGTGGAGCTTTCAACTTCCCTTTTCTGGGTCTTGCTTAAATCGTTTCTGAGTTTAGGAGAATCTTTGATATATTCATCAGATTGTTTGTTTAAGATCTTAGATAGTGTTTGGTAACTTTTATTAAAGCCTCTTACTTTCATTAGTCTTATTAAAATAGAGGTTTGAAAAAAAATAGTATTTGATGACTTAATTTTTTTCTTTTTATTTTTAAAGTCTTTTTTATGAAATAGAGAAAATACCTCTTAAATAAAAATTAATTTTTTTTAATTTTTTAAAATAAGAGGAGCGTAAAGAGGTTTCAATACTTTTCAAAATAAATATAAATTTTTTAAAAATGTCTAAAATAGCCTTGTCAAGTAATTTAAATAATTAATTCAATATAATTTTAACTTTTTGATTTATATGCTCGTCAAAATTAACGTATTTGTATTCATTAATCTTATAATTAAAAATACAATTAACTTATTTTTATTAATATTGTAATCTCGCAATTAACTAAAAATACAACTAATTAGTTATTAACTTTCTATACTATTAAGCCATTTAAAAATGTTTAAAATGTAATATTTTCAAAATGAGAATATTAAATTAAATAAATTTAAAATGTTAGTTTTAATAAGTAACAATATAGAAAATATAATTAGATATGTATATTCACATCATTAATAAATATATTATGTAATATGATTAAATTTATAAATAATTTTTTTATATAAAACTATTTATTTTTATTTAAATGACCTAAATTACTCATATAATAAGAGAAAAATAAAATTTTATCAAGCTTGCTTAATAAACATCCTATTTTTAAATAAGAGCTTTTTATGTTATTATTATCAAACACTTTATAAAATATAAGCTCTAATTAATAAATTTTACTATAAAAAGTCTTAACAAATGAGTACTAAATATTTAAGAAATAAAATTACCAAACAAGCCCTTACTATGAGAAAATTGATTCTAAATAAGATTATTAAAAAATGATTTAAAAACTTATAGCACTATTTGGTATAACTTAGTATAAACAATTTTATAATAAATTAATAAATTAATCATTTTTTATATAAGAAACACAAAGTTTTTTTTAATTTTTTATTAAGGACAAAATGATTATTTTGATTTAATTTTAATATAAAAAGTTGTTAAAAACTTAAATGATTAATTTGCACTATATTTTAAGTTGGTATGAAAATTAGTCAAGAAGGTTAAAAGATACGTTAGACGATGATACGATTTTTGCCTAACGTGCATACGACAATATTCCCATCCCCACAAATGGGGCTTGTAGGTGAGTTATTTCAAATTTAATGAGAGTGATGCACAAACCACTTATAAAGCATGAGCAGCAATTAGTGTCAAAGTGTGGAAAAGTTGATTCAAGAACACATTATACAAAAACATAGAAATTAAAAAAAGAAACTAATTGCTACATAAAATAAACAGATCTTGCTCTGAAAAAAAGAGAGAGAGAGAGAAGGAATAAGATTTCCTTATCATTCACAAACTATTTCCTTTTTTTCCTTTTTTTTAATACACTCTTCCCAACAAAAACATATTTAATTATGCTTTACGAATTAATGAGAGCTAAACATTCTTTTAAAATGTTGAAACACATCTACCAAGAACTCACATTGAAAGACACGATGAAAACACTCCTTCAGCATAGGACAAATTCCAGGAAGGCGTATTGCGCTTCACTTTCCCCTAGTTTTTCTCATCCTTCTCTGGACTTCATTGTAGCTCTCATTTTCCTTCGAGGTGATATAAAATTTTAAAAATTAAATTTCCAGCTATCTTCTAGTTTGAATTACTAGCAAAGTTCAATGTCCTTTAGATGACGACAAGATCCATTCATTTTTCCTTTTTTTTTTTTTTTTTTTTTTTTTTTTCTAATCCAACTAATTCTGAATCAACTTAGAAAATAACCTTAAAATAGAGGTGACAATTTATGATATGACACGATAACCTAACACGAACACGACACGAAATTAACAGGTTTGGGTTTAGTATAAATAATTTTGAGTCAAAATGAATCAAACACGATTAAACACAATTAAATGTGGGTCATAAACAAATTAACTTGATAAACTTGAAAATGACACGTTTAACACGATTATACATAAATTAAAAGATCATTTAAAATTAATATATTTATTAATTTATTAATAATATAATTTATTTTTTAAATATAATTTTTAAAAATTTTAATTTATTTTAATATATTTTATATTTTTATAAAAAAATATTTTAAAAATTAATTATAAATAATTAAATAAGTTATATACAGATACATGATTATAAACACGGTTACGACACGACCTATTTACAACACGATTCGTTTATGACATAACCCGTTTACAATATATATAACATGACTCGTTTACAACACGACTCATTTATGATACGATGATATAAATTGTCACCCCTACCTTAAAAGCAACTAAAGATTTCATCTACAAAAAGAAGTCTTAATCACACAACCTTGCTTAAAAAGAACAAACACCATAACACTCAAACTAATGTCAGGTGGGTGATGATCAATACATTTTTACCGAAAATAAGAAAGTTTACCCACCATTAGCATCAGTTTGGAGTACTTTTAGATCAAATTGGGTGTAACGGAAAGAATGAAAGAAAGAGATGGAATATCACCTTTGGTTTTGCTTCACAATCACTACGCTGCTTCGTCCAAGGACCAACTGATTGACCCAAAACTTTCTAAGAGCCTTAGAAGATTTGGGTCAGGCAAGAAAGTCATAAGGAAAGCTATGTCTCTGATGCACGCTTCAACATCACCTACAAAAAGGATATGGCGATTGTAATGATATATATATATAAGGAGTTCTGATGAAGGCAAATTGAGAGATTGCAAACAATGGCATCAAAGCATTGGCTATAAAATTAAGACAGTTACAATGCTCAAATTGTATCTAGCCATGTCTCAAAATCGTTTAACAACTTTGCAGTGGATTGAGATGATGGTTTCTGCATATCTGTTGTCATGGCCTTATTCTCTCGTGCAACTGCTGAATTCTCCCTCTCCAGAGGATTTGATGCTTCTGCAAGCAAGTCATCCACCATGTCATCAAGATTGACACTCAAGTTAACACTTTCAGATGAGTTCAGGCTTTGCCCCAGAGGTTTTTGATTTGTATATGATGGAGTGCCTTTGGGTTCCTCTATATTGGGCAAATCTGAGAGCAAGTCATCAAGTGAGTCATCAAGATGAACATTTGTTGTTCTACTTCTAGATGAAGTGGCGACATTTTCCAGAGGTTCTTGACTTCGACGAAGTGAGGAAGCAACAAAAAATCCAGAATCATCTTGTTTAGGAATTGGGAAATGACTAACAGGCTTGTCATTGATTCCAGAAGAATCAGGAAACTTCGTTTCCCCAAATGAGTTTAGAAGCAAGTCAAGCTCTGCCTCTGCATCCAATGCCTTAAACGCTGGAATGTTTTTCTCATTTGAATTTGAAGCAGAATTTATGTTGAGTTGGTCAATGGCATCCACAAGGTCTGTCAAATTCGTCTGGGTGAAATGCTTTGATTCCTGGTCTGCTGGGTTGGTGAAATTGGATTTGTCACTAGGAGAAGCATCTGAGATTCTGCTACTTGCAACATTAGTACATGGAGTCGCTTGATCCACCAATTTGGCACCTTCATTAAAATGCTTGCTAACATTTTTGGAAGGGATGACCTCTTGTGGGTAATCAATGCTTTCCTCAGCTTCCACATTTGCATGCGTTTCTAACTCTTTAGTTCCTTCTGCAGTCTATTAAAAATAGAGGAGATATGAATAAAATGACAACCATAATAATAGATTTAATGCCAATAATTGTAATACTAATAATATTAATATTAATAGTGAGTATATGAGAAAGATAACACACAAGTTGTGGGGAAAGGAAATTTAATTTTTCAAAAGATGGGTTTCGCGCTAGCTAAAAAACTTGTTCGAGTATTTGACTACCATTTTTTTTCTTTTCTTATAGGCTTAGTCTACCTTTTTAACCATGGAAGAGGAAAAGGTTCCGTATTATTGAGTAGCTGTGTCTATGAATCTCAGACAGTTAAAATTATATTTTGGTAATAAACCATTTTTAGAGTAAAAATGAACATAGAGGGAAATATGAAGTCTTTGAAGAAGAAGAAGAAGAAGGACAATGCCACCTACATCATATGTTTTGAAAAAATTTAAATTTGTACTTTAGAAATTTACATTGCAAAGTTTAGACCATCTAAAACTTAAGTAATCCATGGGAGGTTGGTTATATGATGAAAATTAGGAAAACAGTACCAGCTCAGGAGGTAGCAAATCTTCTTCAATAAATAACCTCTTTGAAATATTGACCTTTTCAAGTTGTTCAGCTAGAGCATGCAAGTCCATAGAAAGAAAAGATGCCTGCATAGATACAGAAGTTTAAAAAAAAAAAAATTATTAAAGGATCAAGTAAATGACATACACTGCTAATGTGCCAAGTGCAAATATCTGTTTTTTTATGACCTATAAATAGTGATTTACAATTAAAAAAAATTCATAAATCCTAATAAATTAAACAAAATAACTCAAACACTGCACCAGACATAAACTGTACAACACAGAAATAATGGTGTTGCCAATTTTATCTCTTCCATTCTCAAGGACTATTAGAAAGGATGGGAGGTGATGTTATACAACCGAGTCTGAGACATTAACACTCATTTATTATTTACTGAAGTGACACCTTCTGGAGGGTTATGCAAAAATACAAGAAACTCAAATGTAGCGTGCAAATAGCAAAATAAGTACTTTAATGGTATCCATGCTTGCAAATACAGTGAAAATCACAAAACCACCACTAGGAGTAACATATACAAGGTAAATCATAATAAATAAGGTAAAAATAAAAAAGAACAGGAAGGACAGTTGTTTCTCCATATATGTTTGTATATGAGGCCAAATTGAGTCATCAGGACAGTATAATTAAGAAAAAGATTATTTGCATCATCATTTTATGCCAAGAATTAGTGTCACAACAAAAATTTCCAAATTTCTAAACTTAAAAAAGTACAGATTAAGGCAACATCAATTATTTCATGTTAAATGTTTGTCCAGTTGAGAACCTTAATTTAAAAGCACCAGAGCATATAAGACACCCAAAAGGGAAAATAGAAGAAAGATTTTATTTGTTCATTTGTTTATTTTTTGCATATAAACTGTTGAACAGAAAAATTCTCAGAAGCATCATGAATCTTTACTCAGATTATATTTGATAAATATTCTGAAAACCTATAAAATGCAGCTTAATTAGGCTCATGAATCATGACATTGTAGGCAAAGAAGGGATACTCAATCTCCTAGGTTTATCTTGAAGGACAGAGTTTAAGATGTCTCAGACCACAATGTTTGAACAGAAAAATTCTCAAAAGCATTAAGAATAAAGCTCTCTTTACTTAAATTAAATATGATAAATATTCTAAATACCTACAAAATGCAGCTGGATACTCAATCTCCAAGGCTTAAATGGAAACAGCAATATACTCAGTATCATTAATCATGACATTGTGCGTGTGCGTGTGTGTGTGTATATATATATATATAGTTTTTCGTTAATACTGTGGTGAAAGTGGGAAAGAAAAATATAATTTTCCAGTGGTTTATAATTTCAGCTTTAATACAACCATGGACTTTGAACATGTAACAAATGTCATAGTGATATGGTTGCCCCCGGGGGCAATGGCGTGGTGGTCAAGTCGGGTCCGTGCCCCCAAAGTGTCACAGGTTCGAGTCTTGCCCCTACCATTTGCTTTTGTTGTCTCCCGGGTCCTGGTCTTGGGGAGGGCGGGGTAACCCCATGGTGGACTAGTCAAGTCAAAGGTCCGGACACCACCATGTCTTCGAAAAAAAAAAAAAGATCAAACATATATTTACCTTATGAATGTGCTGCTAATTTTTTTTTTTTTTAAATCATAGACAATAACAAATTGGTATGATCCTCGAATTTTTAGTTAATCTAGTGGCTAATCAAACAGTTAATGTAAAAAATGAGATAGAGATGCTGTGGTTAGTTGTCGAAAAGAAGTGGTGGCATCTTAAACATAGCCCATGCCACTGACTGAATTTTCTTTCCTAGCTTGTAGCTGAATTTCAGACCAAAATATCATCAAAAATAATTTCTCTCCATGATATCTACTTGTATGAAGAAAAGGCAAATTATGTTACACTAAGTATTTTCAAAAATCTGATAATCTTTAAAGACAAACTATCTATCTACTTAAAGTTATGCTGTCCTCCTTTTCCATAGTGATACTTACATATAGTTTTAGTCTTTGGACCACAAGATTCTGCAAAGAAATAAACATTACAAGTAAAATTTGTAACAAAGTATATCATTTTTTTCTAATACAAAATCAAAAAAGAACATTATGAATTGATGGCAAGTTCAACAACCAAAGAAAAGAGCGGATTGGTATGTTCCATTCATTTCATGTTTCTCTTGACAGTTCCCTCGATTGTTTTTTTTGTAAATGTTCATACTGAAAGACAAAAAAGAAATGTTCATAATGCTTGATTCTCCTGCCATGACAAGGTGTGTGAAAGGGAAGATACATGCTGCGTCCTATGTATTATATGGAATATGTTTACAGAATCAAATTGATGAACTCCAAGTCAAAATGGGAAAACTCTATGCTCAAGGTCCAAGGACTAAAATCTTATCCTTTATGCTTATTTGGAGGGAGGATATTAAATGAAAGGAAAAAAAAAAAAAAAAAAAAAAAAAAACAGAGGAAGAGAAAGTTTACCTCGTAACTTGCACTTGACTTATCATCCACAATGAAAGTGTCATCCCCAGTCCATGACAGAATACTATTTCCCCTGACAGAAAGTATAGAGCTTATGCCCTGATTAAAGTCTAGAAAAAGATACACGTCAACCTTTTGCATCTACACTCAAACTTTCAAAGACTTTATAATGAAGTTCACATTAGAAAGAAACTATAGTTCTATTCCAAACAATATTTTTGTAAATGGATGGTATATATGTTGTTCATGAGATAAACACTAGCTTTGCAAATGGAAATACCCTAGTCTTTTCACTGTCTACCAACATCTAAAAAAGATACCAATCACTACCAGCTAACATCTAATATTTGCAAGGAGTCTAATAAAATGCATGCAAAAATAGCATAAATATGAAATCAGAAGATCGAAGCAATTATAGGATTTACTGTGGGCAGCCGTGTTATGATGAAATTGTATATTCTAAGTAGCCCCAATTGTAAGACACATTATTGGTCACCTCTCCAAAGGACAATCAATGTAGTTTTGCTTCAATATTAATCTTCATACACTTTGTGAAGAACTCTCCAGTATCCAATTTAAGACTAGAAATCACCTAAGAGCATGCTTCCCCCTGGAAGTATTAATGAAGGTACTCTCATCATTACATATTGTTTTAAATGGAGAGGGTTGAATTGTTTTCTAGTTCAACTTCAAAGGTGGCCTCTCACACTTCAACAAGAATTCTCTACTGTAGAAAAAGTGAAAATGTGAAGCTAAGATATTAACAAGTGGAAATTTACATCTTTGAAATCTATTATTTTATTCTTCATCAAAATGGAAAAATAGATCCACCAAGGTATTTTAAGATGGGTGGGAGAAGGAGCCATGACCAAGGAGGTCATGTGTTCAACTCCCAACCTTCCCCTTGAGCTTCTCCAAATTTCTCAAGGGGGTAGGTTTTTCTTAAGCCTTGCATCTCTCGAGTCTTGGTCTTGCAAGTGAGTAGGGGCCCCTGTGGATTAGTAGGATCATAAGGGAAAAATACCATGGTTTCAAAAAAAAAAAA
>JAJIYU010016404.1:0-12170 GCA_030144865.1 Tinospora cordifolia | reverse complement strand
ATTCGATCGGCAAAGATCTTGAGCTTCATCTTCTTCTTCACCTAAATCACTCTGTTGTGCTGTCTTCTTCCTGTTCTCGACCAAAGCTATTGGAGAGTGTGAACTGGAATAGATAGCAAGAATTTCACGCACTTCCCTCCGCCGTATTATGGTGGAGGCCGGAGATTGTAACAGTCAATATCCAAAATATTAAACTTACGCGAAGGATTACGCACCCTCATACGCGGGTGTCAATCTGATCCTTTGGGATACATAGGATGGGCTAATAAATCAACTCCAACTAATAAAAATATACTTAATATTTTCTATAAAATATTTTTATTATAATATTTACAATAATTAAAATAATTTAAGCTTTACAATACAAGTATATGATGTGAATAATACTATTTAGATAGTTATTAGAACACTTGAATTTAATTTAATAATAATTTTATAAAATATTGTTTAAAATTTATAGATATATTATGTGGACTTTGAAGTTTTATAATAAATAAAATAAATTAATTCAATTAATTCAACTCGAACTAATTAAAAACTAACGGTTTGAATAAAGTTAAAATTTTAGGTTTCACTATTTTATTATGTGACTTATATTTTGTATTTAACATTTAGACCAAGTGACTATAAAATTACCTTGATAACTTGTCTACTATTATAATACGTGTCTCATCGTAACCTTCATAGAATTGTGATTGTTGCGTATATAACATATATCAAAGTCAATAAAGGCAAAGGTGATATAAATTTTGAAGTATGTATTTCTTTATCAAAATGATGATAGATAAAAGTGCCAAAAGGTATTTTAGAGCCACCCTAACAAAAAATACAAGATCCCAGGAAATGTATACGGTCCGATTCTTTTTGAAATGATGGATGTCAAGATAAAATGAAATTATTAGAGTGAGTCTGTGCATATATATATATATATATATATTTATTTATTTATTTATTTATTTATTTTATATGTCATTTGTCATGCCCTTCTTTAGGAAACAAAAAAGTCGAAATGCCTTTAGTGGAAATCTTGTTTTATAAAAGTTTCTTGTTTTTTCCCCTTCTTGTTAACTTTACTGGTCGACCAAGTAATCAATCAATAATTTCCCACCAAAACAAAAGGAAATCAGCGGTGTTGTCAATTAAATTAGAGTGTAAACAGTAAATGAATATTTAATATCCTAATTGGAGAAAGAAAATTTGTGGAAATTCTCTGTAATTGTATGATCGTTTGATTGAACATGGCCATAACTTATTTTATTAATTTTATTTATTTATTTTCAACTTCGGCCAATTACCAGAATAACTGCAATACAGTATCTATATACCCTACTCACTGTTGATTTGACATAGTTTTATTTGGGCGTCAGCAACCTAATGCAACCCTCCTTCACATGGACTTGGACCCGCCTGTATTTAAAAATATGGAAATATGGCCAAGAACATGTGGAATTTTGATAAAGGCGGCAGAGTCTAAAGATCTCAAACTTAATTCATCCACCAAATTCCTCATGACGAACCAAACACAGTACGATACACTTGTATTAAAAAGCTTTGAAGCGTGAAAAGTTCATCAAAACATAAAAAATAGAAAAAACAAAAGATAAAACATGAGAAAACAAACTTAGCAAAATACCACCAAAAATTCAGAACCCAAAATAATCCAAAAAGAGAAAAAGAAAATCAAGAAAGAGGATGTAGGATAGGATTAAGTTACTTTAACGAAAGTGGGGTGAAAGACAAGTTGGGCTCTATTGATGAGGTTGGCAACAGCAGCCTCTCGGGTTCCGGGCAGGCATTTGATGGCTCTCTTGACAGATCCTGCACGGGCAGAGGACGACGTTCCATTGACAGAGACCCTCACTCCAATCCCACCACATTTTCCTCAACATAGTTGGCCTTGGGTATCAGGGCATCGAAGGATAACGAAGCCAAGCAGAGAAATTGCCAGAACAAGAATTACTGATTCGAATTTAAGCAGTTGCAAAAAATCTCCTTGCCATGAGAAGGAGGAGGAGAATAATTTTTTAACAAAAGATTAGGGTAAAATATTTATTTACAACAAAGACTTACAACATCCCACTTTCTTCTGTAATTATTTTGAAATAAGCTACCCAAATGACATTTTTAATCAACATATGAAGCAGCATTCCTGTCCAGATCTTATTATGGTGCACGCCAAGCTTGCTTCTATCTTGACACTTATGATTTTGAACCAAGCCAGGTTTATCTTCCTTGATTATTCAATCTTGATCCCTCTTATTTGAAGCCTGTCCAAGCTTTGGGGTCTTTTATAGTTCTTCAACAAGAGAGAACAGAGAACAACACTAACAGAGGACGCAGCCATTGCAGCACCAGCAACCCATGGCGGCAACCGAAGTCTGAAAGCAGGAAACAGTGCTCCCGCAGCAATAGGGATGCCAAGGAGATTGTAACTTAGAGCCCAGAGGTAATTCAGACGGATCCGAGAGAAAGTTTTCCGGGAGAGGTGGATTGCAGTTATCACATCTTCCAAGTTGCTCTTCATGAGAACAATGTCAGCCGCTTCAATGGCAATGTCTGTGCCAGCTCCAATCGCCATCCCAACGTCAGCAGCTACGAGGGCTGGCGAGTCATTGATTCCATCACCAACCATAGCCACCGTCAAACCCATAGACTAGTAACAGTGCACATTTCAAGTTACCAACACATACCCCATGCTTGGGAAAAAAAAAATCAATGAGAATGGGGAAAGATTGAAATGCTAGCAGTTTGAAACATTCAAAAAAGGGTATATTTATACCTGTAATTCTTTTACTTTCTCAGCTTTTTGATCAGGCTTTGCTTCAGCAACAACCGTTTCAATGCCAACTTCCTTGGCAATGGAATTTGCAGTGCCCCAGTTATCACCTGTCACCATAATGCTCTTGATGTTCATTGATTTCAGGATGGATATCACATCCTGGGCACCAGGCTTCAGTGGATCAGCTATGGCGATTACTCCAACCACATGTCGATCCATAGATACTAGGATTCCTGTTTGTGCCATCTGTTCGGTCTCTTCTAGGATATCTTCAGCTTCAACTGGAATGGGAATGTTGCTTTCCAACATAAGACTTTTGTTTCCCACAATTATTTCCTTGTTTCCAACTTGTGCTTTGACTCCATGGCCAGCAATTGTGACAAAGTCACATGCTTCTGGAAGAACACAATTCTCTTCATCTCCAATGAATTTCTTGGTGTACTCCACAATGGCCTTAGCCAATGGGTGCTCACTGTTAACCTAATGAGAACACAAGATTCAACAGCAGTTCATTATAAATCCTTCTGAGAAGCTTAATGATTAAAAAAAAGAAAAAACTAGAAACAGTACAACTAATAGCAACGTCATACAATATCCCATCAGCTAAATTTCAAAATTTCTAGTACAGAGATTTTGTTTTTCTCCAGAGTGCATCAAGTTGGTTTGTTCAAGATAAGATACACATCTGAAAAGAATATTGAGATTTTCATTGGCTTGCTTATCAAACTAAAAAGCATATGTTTGATTTTGAAGTTGATCAAACTCAATCACAGATAAATAAGAAGATACCAATTCCTCAAAAGTGCTATTTTATAAAGAAGGCTTACCTCCGTTGCAGCAACTAGCTCATAGAAATCACGGAGCACCATGTTTTGCAGCAGCTTTGTGCTGACTACCACTGGCTTTCCAATGGTAAGTGTTCCTGTCTTATCAAAGACAATGCAGTTAACCTACAAGAAGAAAAGCTTAATGTCATATTCATAGAATCCATCAGGGTATTGGCGGGTGGTTGGGAGGAGTCATGATGGGTGGTCGGGCCCGTCTTACACCTTAAGTCTCCTGGGTTCTAACCTTGTGGGTAGATGAAGCCCATATAGATTAGTCAGAACTTAAAGTAAAGAATACCACGCTTTCAGGAAAAAGTAGTTCAGAGATATTGAAAGGCTTGGGGCAATCAGAGCTATATCAAAGATTCCTATATCTCCGCGCCTGTGGAAATTATTCCTTCGTTTACGTTCTGCCTTTTAATAAAAGTTCTTTTGGAACTTTAAAGTGCTACGGTCTGTGGGAAAATTCCCACAAGAGCAGCATTGAAGGAGGAATTGTATTTAAACCTTCAGCCAGAATTAAGGAAACTTATCTAAGAGTTTTTTTTTTTTACCTTATGTGCAGTCTCTAGTGCTTGGCCTCCTTTGATCAATACACCTTGAGTAGCACCAACTCCAGTACCAACCATGACTGCAGTAGGAGTTGCAAGACCTAAAGCACATGGGCATGCAATGACCATGACAGAGATGCCAAATTGAAGAGCAAGCTGAAAGCTATCCATTGAAGAGGGTATCCAAGATCTTGAATACCAATGGAACTTTCCCGCTAAAAACCAGGCAAGCCAAGTTGACAAAGAAAGGACAATAACCTGCAAAAGTGAAAGGGCAGGCAATTATGTCTTCCAAACTTGAATTTCATTTGGTTACTTCAAGAAATTGGTCAGGGAAACCTAATTGAAAATAAAACTAGAAAGAAATAAAATCTAGGAAAAAGGAATGTTTGCTCACCAGAGGAACAAAGTACTTAGAGATTCGATCAGCAACCTTCTGCACAGGAGCTTTTGCCAATTGTGCCGATTCTACAAGTCTAACAATCTGTGCTAAAGAACTTTCTGATCCTACCCTTGTTGCTTGCACATGTAAAACTCCATTTTCATTCAAAGTCCCTCCAATCACTGAATCACTTTTTCTCTTCGCCACTGGCCGGGCTTCTCCTGTGACCATACTCTCATTAACATGGCTTTGTCCCCATATAACGAAACCATCTGATGCTATCTTAGCACCCGGTGTTATTTTTATCACGTCATTTTTTTGTATCAATTGACTGTCAATTTCTTCTTCATTTATTACACGCCCTTCATGATCAAGAGTTAAAAGCGTTGCAGTGTCAGGAGCCAAGTCCATAAGCTTTGCAATGGCTTCAGATGTTTTCCCCTTGGCTAACACCTCTAAGTATTTTCCAAGCAGAATAAATGAAATAAGCATAGCACTGGTCTCGAAGAAATCTGTCGACTTGAAGTTTTGTGAAGTTGCAGCTCTTAATACTGAGTAGACTGAATAGAAGTAGGCTGCATTTGTACCCAATGCAATTAACACATCCATGTTTGCAGACCCACGACGCAGCGCCTTATATGACCCAGAGTAGAATCGACGGCCAATGATGAATTGTACCGGTGTGGATAAAATCCATCTTAAAAGTTCTCCAACACTCAGCTTGTTGACTACTTTGGTGTCTAATCCATGTTTAATGCCAGGGATGTACATGAACACCATGGAGAGGACAAATACTGGAACCGTAAAAACCAGACTCCAAAGAAAGGAGTGGTAGTACTTCTTAATCTCTTCCAGTCTATGTGTTCCCCTTCTACCAGCTTCAGGAAATATCATAGCCTTAAATTGTCCAGACCCCATTGACTCAATCACTTGGATGAAATTTCTTGGTCCTGTTTGATCGGGTTTGTAAGTGACTGTAATTTTATGGAGTGTGAAGTCAATATCTACTTCTTCTACTCCTGGGAGTGCTAGAAGAGAATTTGTAATCAACCAACTTGTTGCCTCATTGTTCAGCTCTCCATCCACTTTAAGCTCTACTTTGCTTTTATCTTCTCCTGTACTAATAAGTATGGCTTCAAAGCCAGTATCTTCAATCACTTCCAGCAGTCGATTATGGCTTATGATCTTTGAGTCATATGAAATTTCCGCTAATTCAGTGGCTAATGCAACTTGGGCTTTCTCTACACCCTGAACACGAAGAAGAGCAGATTCAACTGTTCTAGAGCAAGAAGTGCAAGTCATTCCTTTGATCTGGATTCGACAAATTTGGAATGAATTCTCGTTTATTTCCTCTTCAATCAGTGCAGCCTGAAATCCAACATCTTCAATGGCTTCCCGAATTGTTTCCTCCTACGAAATGCCAATGATCTTTATGATCTTAGTGTTAATTGAATTAGATAATATAATCGGAAAATGTGGAACTGGAACAAAAGCAAGAAAAGTGAGAGAATAATGTCAATATTTCGAAAAAAGAAATCAATTTCTTAAAAGTGTGGCTACTTTCATGTCAATTACTAATGATACCCATGTAGGAAAAAAGAAAGAAAGATATTGAATAAAGCTTTTCTGATTTAATTTCCGTTGTTCTCCCAACTAAATCATTCAAACTTGCACCATCCAAAAACTTTAAACATGGAATGAATATTTAGATATCCTAGTTGGAGGAAGAAAATTTTGCGGAAATTCTCTCTAATCATAAGATCATTTGATTGAACATGGTTATAATTTATTTTATTTATTTTTGACTTTGGACAATTAAGAGAATAACTGAAATACAGTACCTATATATCCTATTCATTGTTGATTTAAATCAGCCACCAAGTGCAACCTTCCTTCTTCAATGGACTTAGACTTAATTGCATTTAAATAGATGTAAATATGCTCAAGTAAAAGCGGAGTTTGGATAAAGGCTGCAGAATCTAAAGATCTCAAGGTTAAAAAGGACCGAAACCAAAAATATTAAATGTAAATTAAGAGAAAGTAGAAATAGAAATAAAATTTTTTTTTGAAAAAAAAAGGCTATTGAAGAATGAAAGCCAAGAGATATCCACGAGTGAAAAATGTAAACAGTTAGGACTCATCATTCAACCAGGTTTAACATGAGGTAATGTAAACGAAGAAAACGCAAGATGGATTAAATGGAAGAGTGTTTCCAGAGTATTATATGATCAATGAATCTCATATATGATGAAAGAAAAATTTTATAAAACCACCTACCTTTATAACAAATTGTGATAGAAGGACAAGATATGAACAAACTAGTGCAATATGAATATTCACATGTTAAGATGGATATGCGGGAAAAAAAATGAAAAGACAAAGTGTAAAACAAAAACGTCCAAGAAATTGTAGGAGTAGCTCAAATTGAAGCTAAAATAAGAAAATAAAACCAACTAAGGTAATTTGTATGCAAATAACAAAAACCTTCAAATGCTTTAAGTAAGAAGAATGACCTATTAACAACTTATGGTAATGACAGAAGAAGAAAAAGATCCAAAATGACACATACAGAAATTATAAAGAAAGACATAACTTCTTATAGTTTAAATGTTAAGCCCTTGATTAAGCAAGTGTTATGTAGTTAAGAAGAGACTTTGTGGCCTTGAATTAAGGGTGGAACTACATAAATCTTAGTTTTTCTTCATTATTATCATTATCTTTGACCCAATAGCCCACTATCCCCTTTGAAAACCCTTTGACGGGCTAAGACTAGTCAGAAGTCCTAGTATTGTAACTTGTAGCTACACATATAAGAAACAACTCTTCCCAGCTAAAAGGGCTAATTTGGAATTCTCTATCTACAAGACCTTCCTGACCAATCGCTCACAACAGCGACCATAGGGCTATCCAAGTTTGGGTTTGTTTTTATTCTGTTGTTCGCTACATCCTGAAAGCACATCAAATGTCAATTCAACATTCATCTACTAAACTCCTCATTCTGACCCAACCACAGCACCGGAGACTTGTATTAAAAAGCTTTAAAGAATGAAAACTTCATGAAAATATAAAAAAAGAAAACAAAGAAAATCCAGAAAGAGGATATAGGAGAGGTTTGAGTTACATTAACAAAAGTGGGGTGAAAGAGAACTTGGGCCTTATTGTTGAGGACGTCGACGACGGCCTCTCGGATTCCTGGCAGGCGTTTGATGGCTTTCTCGACAGATCCGGCGCAAGCAGAGCACGACATGCCGGTGACGGAAAACAGAGCCCTGGACTCTGTTCCCACCGCGCTTTCCTCCCCATGGATGCCCTTGGGGTACCTGGGCATCGACGGATAACGAGGCCGAGGAGAGAAATCGCGAGAACTAGAACCATCGTTTCGAATGCAAGCGGTCGCCAAAAACCTGCTCGCCATGACGAGGAGGAGGAGGCGAGCCTGGCTTGTACAAAAGAGACAAATCACGGGGCCGTTAAGGAATGAAGATTTGCTTTGGGTCTAATAAGGAGAAAGAAATAACTCTTCAATGAAAAGTAACATTAGAAAAATAATAGAAAAAAGTTTAGAGCGCGTTTGCATTGAGAAAATTATGAATTTTCTGAAAATTTTAATTTCGTTTATGAGTGTGTAAAAGGGGGAGAAATGTTTTAGTTGCCAAAATAATGTAAAAATTCAATATTTTTTTAATCATAATTTTTTTGATTGATGAGTGGGAAAAAATAATTTTTTTTTATAAATTTTACTTTTACTAATTCAGAAAAATCTAACTATTGACCACCTTTTGCAAAATTTTCTTATTTCAATTTAATAATTACGAAACATTTTTTAATTTATTATTATTATTTTTTTAATTCTTTGTTAACTGTCAAACATTATTATAAGGATGTAAATAATTTTAAGAATATGGGTTTAGTAATGATGATAGACCGTGCCCACGAGAGTGTCCAAATAAATAAACCCACCTGGAATGTCCACGCACTGCCACGTGTGAGACGTCGCTCCATGCGGCAGGATTGGATGAAGGCACGTGGAGCACACTTGGACTTTGCAAGATCAAAATCCAGCTCCGTGGCGGAAGTTTTCTTTTGAAATGTGGTTAAACCTGAATTTGGTCAAATCGAGGGGCTGAGCATATTTTTAAAAAATTAAAAAAATATATATTTTTTCAGTTATTTTATTTAACATTAAAATTTTGAAAAATTTTGCTCTTTAAAAATTAAGGTAATTTTTATTTTAAAATTAATGTAAAAAAATATTCTCATAAAAAGTAAGTTAATTTTTAAAATTAGCTTTAGCCATGGCTCCTTAATTTACTCTTTAAAAAGACGAAGCAGAAGAAAGATTATCAAAATGTTATAAGAAGTACTCAGTAATTTATAGCTAGATAAGATTAATATTGTTGTAAGTGTCGTAAATTATAGTAAAGTTAAAATGTAAATCATAATTAAACATAAAATAAATGATAAATATTGCTGAAGTTAAATTTTTAGTTATAATTAATATCAAAAGTCAGCATTAATTATT
This sequence comes from Tinospora cordifolia, assembly GCA_030144865.1. Taxonomy (NCBI): domain Eukaryota; kingdom Viridiplantae; phylum Streptophyta; class Magnoliopsida; order Ranunculales; family Menispermaceae; genus Tinospora; species Tinospora cordifolia. The sequence goes on along the minus strand of JAJIYU010016404.1, from coordinate 3,109 downwards.
TGGTTTTTAGATAGAAATGCAGAAGTTTCATTTTATTTTCTTTCTTGATCTACGGCTCTTCGTTTGTAAGTACTAAGTATATGCAACAAGAAGACTATATGTATAATAATATATTTATATTTGCGAGTCAAACTTAAATGCTTCATGATAGCCATGCAAATATTATTTATTTAAATTTTTTTAATTAAGTTGAGTGTATAAGGAAGATACATAATAACGTAATTGACCCTCTCTTTGGGCCCGTTCATCATCTATTAATTTATCAAGCTCAAAGTATTATTAATTAATTAGTGCAGTGGCTTCTACAAATGTGAGTTTAAATGAGATCAAGCATTCAAGCTTGGGTGAAAAGTTAGAAAACTCCTACACTCTTTTAAATTATATTTAGTTCACCTTTAGATCAAAACACGGCATCTTTTCATTGGAAATCCGGCTAGATTTGTGACGTTAGAGAGGTTTGAACTTTTTTGGGTTTAAGTGAAAGCAATGGAATATATCCTTTTCATTTTAGGGACAAGGGATACTGAAATCCCATTATTAGTCTCCCAAATTGATTTTTTTCTAAGGGGCTGTTTGGTGCGCTGGGTTAGGATAGGATAGAATAAATTTTTATCTTAATTTAGTGTTTGAAAGTATATAGAATAAGATAAAAAATAATCTGAGTCCATCATTTTATTCTATTATTTTGGGATTAAGTAATTCCATCAGATTTTTTCACTTTTATTATTTTTTTTAGTTTTTATATTCAATCTTATTTTATCTCATCTTATTCTATCAAAATAATTTTATTTTATCCTACGCACCAAATGAACCCTAAAAAAATTTAGATTGAGACTTTATTGTCTCGTATATTACATTATTATTATTTTTCCATCATTGTTTGCTTGTATGTGCCAAATATTTATTATCTTAAAAGAAAGAAATTGAAACCTAAAATAAAAAGTTAACCTTTTTGATGATAAATGAATATATAATATGATTCTTTGTTACGTAAGTAAGCTACAATTATGCATAGTTATCCACTTGAACTTAAATATGATTCTTCTTCATGACCCAAAAAGGTCGGATCGAACCCGATTGGACCCACGCCCAATACCCACCCCACCTTGCTCATTTACATTTCCTAGTTCAGGCCTCAAGAAAAAAATAATAATAAAATCAATCTTTTCTTTGAAACCTTTAGTTGTTTTTTTTTTAATCTCTTCTTCTCTTATCCCTTCTCAATCTCCAAGCAGCCATCCTCCAAATCAAACATCTTCACTCTTAGCTAGGTAAGATCAGGATCTCCTCTTCTTATTCTTCCTCGGCCTTTATTATTATTATTATTATTATTTTTTGTGTAGATGGAACAAATGATTCAATCAAAAACTTAAAAGTGATTAGTTTTACTATCAATAATTTTTTGGTTTATTACTACTATTAATAAATTTTTATATGCAAATTAGTTAATTTTTCATTATACGTAAAATTTTTAATGAAAATGGGTTATTTTTAATTTTAAGCCTTTTTATTTAAAAAGTAATATGCCTAACCCACCCGATCCAGCCCGTGCCAATGCCGCTCAGGTTGGCCCCCTCCTTATCGAAGGTTGAGTAGCATCAAATTGCAATTGATGCCATTTAACCAAATCGAGCAAGGTGGGGCAGGGTGTTGAATCTTGGTCCAACCCAAGCCATTTTCAGCCTAACATATAAAGTGAGTAATGCATTTCTTAGTAATTGTAACCAATGCCACTGCAGTGGTTCTGCCTTTACTTGTTTTGTGAAAAAAAGTTGACGACCACAATTATAAATTGTGCATGAACCTAACAGGCCCTTGCCCACATGTAATGATTTCCATGGATATAGATTACTTTACAATATAAGTCAAACTCTACACATGTTGTTACAAGAGCATTCAATAGGCCTATTGTGGGGCTCAAGAGAAATAATGATCTGAGAAGAATCCCATGCTGCAGTTGAAATTGTGGACTATGGGTTGGAAAACACATTCCATCCAGGCCAACGATCCAGCAGGCCCAAACCAAATGTGAAGAAGTCCACTTGGTTGAAATAGTATGTGTAAACGATGAATTGAGCCCAACATTTAATGGATTAACAAATGGATTTAGTGTGTTATATTAGGACAAGTAGATATAATCTTTTAGGGTTACTAATGTATAAAAGAGATTGTTATTAAAAATCAAGGGGAATGTTTAAAAGTTATTTATTTATTTATTTTATTTCCTTGTCTTCTTCTTATTTCTAGAGCCACCCAAGCTTGAATTGGGTGAAACAGTAATTGCATAATAGCTTCCTTATCGAAGGTTGAGTAGCATCAAATTGCAATTGATGCCATTTAACCAAATCGAGCAAGGTGGGGCAGGGTGTTGAATCTTGGTCCAACCCAAGCCATTTTCAGCCTAACATATAAAGTGAGTAATGCATTTCTTAGTAATTGTAACCAATGCCACTGCAGTGGTTCTGCCTTTACTTGTTTTGTGAAAAAAAGTTGACGACCACAATTATAAATTGTGCATGAACCTAACAGGCCCTTGCCCACATGTAATGATTTCCATGGATATAGATTACTTTACAATATAAGTCAAACTCTACACATGTTGTTACAAGAGCATTCAATAGGCCTATTGTGGGGCTCAAGAGAAATAATGATCTGAGAAGAATCCCATGCTGCAGTTGAAATTGTGGACTATCGGTTGGAAAACACATTCCATCCAGGCCAAGGATCCAGCAGGCCCAAACAAAATGTGATGAAGTCCACTTGGTTGAAACAGTATGTGTAAACGATGAATTGAGTCCAACATTTAATGGATTAACAAATAGATTTAGTGTGTTATATTAGGACAAGTAGACATAATCTTTTAGGGTTACTAATGTATAAAAGAGATCGTTATTAGAAATCAAGGGAAATGTTTAAAAGTTATTTATTTATTTTTTTTATTTCCTTGTCTTCTTCTTATTTCTAGAGCCACCTAGGAGAAACAGTAATTGCATAATAGCTTCCTTAACATTGGTGTTTTCATGCTTCTACCATGCATTCCAAAACCAACCCACCATCCACAATAGGTCTTGGAGAAGCTCTAGCAGAGATTACATCAAAATTTTCAGCC